>JBAFWW010017759.1:0-20259 GCA_036873685.1 Agapornis canus
ATTTTCCCCTTCTTGAAAATGGGGGTTATATTTCCCCTTTTCCAGTCTTTGGGAAATTGCAGTCTTCCTTGTGTAAGACCTGTCAAAAGAATTTTATTTTCTTTCAATCTATCATGCTACCATAAAATTGAAATATATGTGTTTGGGTTTTGATGGGTTTGAGTTTTTTAAGCTTTCTTATCATAAGGAAACTTTATAAAGAAAATCAAGACTCCTGAAACCTTATGTGTGACTATTGAGTACTACACTGAAAGTAGGGTCATTATTTCACATATTTGGCACTTTGTGAACTCTTATATAATGGCATACAACCCTCAATCATGACATGAATTGTATCAGATGAAGCATGTGACATCTTTTTGTATTTCATTGGAATATAAATGGATTATTTCAGTTTTCTACGAATTTAAATTATTTTAGTTACACCCAAAATCCTGACATGGGCAAAGAAACCACACACCTTAGAAACGGAGCCATTAAGTTAGTCTAAATAGGAATTTTAGCAGGCTTAGCATAATACAGCAGTTCCTACAAATAATGCTAACACAATATATATTATAGAATAGCCTCTCTAAAGATATAGTACAGTTGTTTTAGGTGAAGTTCTTAGTATCTACCCCAGCTCTCCAGTGCTGTGTTTAGCTTTCTAATGTCCCTCTGCCCCCAAAGTTTGACAGCATCAGTCTTTCTCAGGAAGAATAGTGGTGATGAGGGGAATTACAATATGTCATCATTGTCCTGAGTCCTTCACCTGAAGGCATGTGGTGTTCACAATGAGATTTTCCTTCATTTCAGTTTTACATTCTCTTAAGTATTCTGCTTCCTTCTTTTCTAGTTTCAGCTGAGGTTCAAAAGATGTGCAGTATCTGTCCTGTTTAATACAACTTCTCACTCTTTATTATGTAAAAACAACTTAAAGCAGACTTCACCATATGTGATATTCACAGACTTAAAATGAAGCAGTCAAGGCAAAAGTCCTCTGATTGCTACACAATTGTTTTCACTGCTAAAGCAAGAAAAATAAGGCTCTGGCCAAGATAAACTTCCTCAAGTTTTGCAGCTTAGCACTCTCAGGTCAGCATGAGTCTGTGACCTTTTACAAGAAATGGTGAAAGTTTCACCTGTGGGCTACAGTAAATATGAACTGATTTTTAAGAAATGAAAGATACATAATTCCATCTGAGCTTTCAGCAGAAGAAAGGAGGTAAGCCATGGGCAGGGATACCTCACCCTAGACTATGTCACCCAAGGCTCTGTCCAATCTGGCCTTAAACATTGCCATAGGTGGAGCATTTACCACTTCTTTGGGCAACCTGTTCCACTGCTTTGCCACCTTTATTATAAAGAACTTCTTCCTTATATCTAACCTGTACTTCCACTGTTTCAGTTTAAATGTACTTCCTTCTTGTCAACAAGCAGTTGAATACTTCATAGGGGATATGAATTCCAGAACGTTTGACTTGTCTCATGGTCTTGTGAACTTTTGCAAGGAATATATAATTCTGTTCTGTGTAAGTGAAAGCTAAATAGCTGAAATTCCCATTAATACATTTTGGATACCTAGACTTTTAAAGTTTTTTTTTTTTTCTTTTTTTTTTTTTGCCAACACATAACTACATGAGTTAATGTGCAAAATAGTATTTTGACAGAAGTTTCAGGAGTCAAGTTTTTCAGGTTTTTGCTAGAACAGGTGACTTGCAGTTTAAAGGAAAAAGAAGTGGTAGAGAAATTAATATTCTACATTTGTTCTTTTGGAACAGGTGATAACTTCCTGTACTTCAGCAACAGCTGGAATTTTTAGCATACATGAAAAGTATGGGTAACAACAAAATTACTTCTGCCTATGACTTTTCTAGATGTGTGGGCTATTCTATGGCTCAGATCTTGAAAGTATTAGAAAGATTAGAATGATGCTTTGCAAACAGTATCCAAGTGTTAAATTATGAAGATATTGAGACAATCCAAAGCAACAAACAAACAATCAAAGTCTCTCAAGAAATTGCTAGACACATCAGCATTTTGATTGCTAAAGTTTTTCATATGATTTCCATTTCATATGATTTCCCATTTCATAATGAAATGAAAGAAGCTTAACTTCAGAGACAGTTACATTCAAACTATGCCACTGTGACTTTCAGAGCAATATGCACTGAGATTTCTGAGACAAAGTTGGGAAAAAGAGTATTTAAGATTGAATGGGATTTTTTTTCTTATTTACTTAATTTTACCTTGTAATTTTATTGGAATTGGAATTATCTCCATTTTCTATTGACCTAACTTAACTTCTGCAGTTAACTACAGAACTAGGTAAACTATCAAATGAACTATCAAATGAAACCTTGCTCTACTGAAAAACAACCTTTTCTTTAAACTCCTCTTGGAAATCATTTACTGCAAATATATCTTGTTTCTTCTGTTGTAATATTTCTTGTCTTGTTTCTTCTGTTGTAATATCTCCAGATTCTCTTAGGTAAGTGAGGTGATGCTTTAACAGTATATGATTTGTCTTCTGTACCCAAACTCTTTTAGGTAAGCATAGGTCTCAAGTTGTAAAACACTAAGAATTTCTGATGCTCTATAAATGATTAATAGCTATAATACAGCTGAGTAAATAAAGATGACTTTTTTGAGGCTGGAAAATGCTGCTGCTTTATTAGAGAACAAAATTAAAAATAAACATTCTGGTGTAACTGCACTGACTTTAGAGACAGTTTGCATGAAGGTCATCAATGTTTGTCTGCCTTGACATTTTGAAGAACAGTTCACTTCATTCTCATTCTCTTTATGCTTGTTTCAACACGGTCATCTGTTCTGCTATCCTCTTTAAAAGCCTCGTATAAATAGTACTTTCATTCTTGGCAAATGATTTTAAAATCTGGCTTTAAAGTAAAGTAGAGAGAGATGTGAATAAAAAAGAAATCAAAAACATTGGAAACAATGTTGGAATGAAATCTCTGTATTATAGTAGTTATTACTAAGTCACAGTGGTTTTTGTCTTTTACAGCAACCTTCCTTTTCTCTGTACTAGTTTCTGCCTCTTTATGCCTCTGTGGTTATAATGCTCAAATGGATTTAAGGTTAGAAGACAGCTGACTACAAAAGTCAGCTCATAGAATCATTTAGGTTAGGACAGACCTTTTGCATTCAATCATTAACTTAGCACTGCCAAGTCCTCACTAAACCATGTCCCAAAGTGCCAATCTACACGTCTTTAAAACATCTCCAATGACTCACCCACGTCCCTGGGCAGCCTGTTTCAATGCATGATCACCTTCTCTGTAAACAAATTTTTCCTAATATCCAGTTTAAACCTCCCCCAGTGCAACTTGAGGCCATTTCTCTTGACTTATCACTTGTTATTGGGAGAAGAAATGGGCACCCACCTTGCTACACCCACCTTTCAGATGGTTGTTGATAGCCATAATATCTCCTGTGAGCCTCTTTTTTTTTTTAGATTAAACACCTCCAGTTCCCTCAACTGCTCCTCATAAGATCTGTGCTCTAGACACTTCACCAGCTTCACTGGTCTTTGTTGGACCCACTCTAACACCTCAAAGTCTCTCTTGTAGTGAGGAGCCCAGAACTGGACACAGCCTTTGAGGCACTGCTTCATGAGTTCTGAGTACAGGGGGATGATCACTTTCTTGGCCCAGCTGGCCACACTATTTCTGATAGAAGCCAGGATGCAGTTAGCCTTCTTGGCTGCCTGGGCTCAAGCTGACTCCTGTTAAGCTGGACATCCATCAGCATTCCCAGGTGTTTTTCCACAGAGTATCTGTCTAGTCATTCTTCCCCAAGCCTGTAATGTTGCATAGGGTTGTTGTGGCCCAAGTACAGGACCTGAGCCTTGCTGAGCCTCATATCATTCATCACAGCATCTCGATCCAGCCTTTCCAGATCCCTCTGCAGAGCCTTTCTACCCTTAAGCAGATGAACACTCCCAGAAAACTTGGTATTGTCTGCAAACTTACTGAGCATGTTCTCGATCCCCTAATCCAGATCATTGATTAAGAAATTGAACAAACTGGCTCTAATACTGAGCCCTGGGGAACACCACTTGTGATCAGCTGCCAACTGGATTTAATTCCATTCCCCACCACTCCTTGGGTGCGGCCATCCAGGTGGTTGTTTTCCTAGCAAAGAATAGACCCCTCCAAGTAATGAGCAGCCAGATCATCTAGGTGACTGTCCTAGTTTTGGTAAAAGGTAAATAAGAGCAATTGCTGGAAAGCGCATTTTAACATGTAGGAACATGAATATATTTTTATTTATTTCCAATCATGTTATAATATTTGTGTGTGCTATTCCAAGGTCTGTGCAGACAGTAAAGATTGGTAGATCCCATAGTGTGCTGGAAAAGTCAAATTATTATGGACCATTGATCAAACTAAATGGCAACCTAGGCAGAAATGTGTGGGCATATGAATGATGATATTTCTCATTTCCTTGTAATGAAATTATCTGATGCTATACATGGTTGTTTCCGTAATAACTGCTCAGCATTTCACTCATATGAGACTTACTGTAAAGAAGGAAGCTGTTTCAGCATTCCCTCAGGTCAGAACTTCTTGAAGATGTAGTGTGTTGGTTTTTGTTTTGTTTTGGGATTTTTTTGTGGTTTTTTTGTTTGGTTGGTTGGTTGGTTGTTTTTTCTTCTGTTTTCCAGCTACACAAAACCATACAAAATTAACAAAAATATCAAGTGCTTGAAACCAAGCTACTGGTTGCATCTAGTGTATCAGTTTAATTATTCTCAGCTGCCTTGTGCTGCTACAGGAACCCTCAGATCTCCTTTGGTAACACTCTTGTTCTGATTTGCAACAAATATGCCTGTGGATGATGGTCTGTCCCTGAACCACCTGGATACTTTACCTACCTAAAACAAACATGGCAAAATTAATGGGTCAAGTATGAAGCATTCCTGCTCATGACAGGGGAGTTGGAACTAGATGACCTTAAGGTCCTTTCCAACCCTAACTATTCTATGATTCTATAATTAAAAGTATTCTGCTTTCTTTCTAAATAAATGTGTTATTTTTTAAAGAAAGATAAAGTGTTGTGCAGCCGTTGTCACTACAAGCTCAAAGATGTCTTCAGTATTCAAGAAGGAGAATACACAAGAAAACATATTGAAAGGAACCATGCTGTACTACTGGTCACATGGAGTATCTGACCTAGCAGGTCTTTTCCATCTCTTATTTCTCTGACTCTGTGAAAACCAGTACAAATATATAATAAAGTTGAACACATATTCACTAGAACACCAAGGAACTGAACCACATAATAGAATAATACAATTTTGCCTGTTAGGAAACAGTAACTGTGTTTTGCTGGAAAAGTCAGGTAGGAATAAAACAGATTTCTGGCTGATGTTGAAAGAAAAACCTCTGTGTGCTAATCCAGTTGGGCATGATTTTCACAAGTGCAGAACACTTAAAACTCCACTTGAAGTCAATAGAAGCTGCAAGTGCTCAGCACTTCTGAAAATCAAGCCCTTCGGGAACTGGTGAAGAACAAAGAGCAAGGAACTTGTGCCTTAGACAAACTGACTGTCAAAATTTGTAGAGCTGCCATCATCTTCTCATTTAAACATGTTCTTAACACCTTCCTCTGCCTCTGAGTGATAGCTACAAGTCACTCCAATCTGGCACTGGTTAGGCAAGCAGTGAGCTAAGATTTCTGCATTTATGCTAATGTATTTGGTTTAGAATTATCATCTTGCCTGTACAAGCCCTCATATGTCCTTGTTTATCTACTTAATACTCCTGTTGTGTCATTTCCTACACAGGTTGAAGTTATTGGAATGGATACATTCATGAAACAGCAATTACAGGTAATCAGTTTCCTTTTTTTCTGAAATGCATTAATACAGATCTGTCCAAAGTTGGGAGACCAAAAAATTCATAAATTATTCAGATTCAGCACTGTGGTTATTAACCTGAGCTTGTAGAAATGCAAAATTGTCAAGTTGACATTACAAACCACAGGTAATTGGGAGGTATCAATCTCTGAATGTCTGTCAGGTTAGACTTATCTATCAATACAGTTAAGAACAAAAAAGGAATTGGACATTGAACCAGTTTCTTAAAAAATGTACCAGCCTCTTCAACAATTGTAGTTTGCTCCTGAGGAAATATTAAAACTTAAAACGTCGTCTCTGTGCAATAAAGAAATGAGATCTTATTGGAATTCTTATGAAGAGGAAAAAACGTCTTGGCATGACTCATAAAATAATAATAGTATGAATAATACTTTGCATTGTTTTAGTGCCTTGTATCTCAAAAGCTGAAAGTAACTTTATAAAAATTAATGGATTAAGCCTGACAATACACCTTTGAGGTGTACCATTATCTTTGTTTTACAGACAGTAAACTGAAGGCAAACATGATTCTAAACGTCTTGCTATACTATGTTCTGCCATTACACACTAACACGTGGAGGAAGCTTTAAATACAGTCTTTGCAGCAAATGCTGACCTTCTGTGGAAGCAAAGAAAAAAAATCATCAGTTCATCACTCAGTATAATCCAGATCATCCAAATTTGCTTTTGAACCTGATGGTCAGTGACATTTGAAAGAACTTCAGTCTCATAATTGGTAATTTCTTCCTGAAGTCTGGAGGCTAGTGAAGGCAAAGATCCAACACAGTGCCCCTCTGACATCAAGTTCTACATTTTCCAGATCTTTTGTTTAGCACAGTGCCTGATAGCCATCATGAACATAAAACCCAAGATAAGCCCCATAGAGTTTTTTTCTTCTGCCCAGGGGATCTCACAAGTGCATTTTGGGGAGAGGGGGATAATCGGGTTTGTCATGGTGGGGACACAGAATACAGATCTACAGGATACCAGGGCTAAATATTTCTGCTAACAGAAGATTCTTAGTGCTAAGTTAATACATAAAATTTATTTCAGAACTAGTTCCTTTAGAAAAGAACATCAAATGCCTGAGTGCTAAAATACATCTTTCAATATCTATCCTTCATTTTTGCCTAATGACATATGCTTGGATAGCCACCAATCCAGCGTACTTTGGAAAGATCTTAATCTGTCTGAAATGGAAGAGCTGTCACACTGAGATAAGCTCAAAGACCACAGTTTTACTAAAAATTGCTATCTGGAAATTCTTTCTGTGGCAAGGTAAACAGTTCCAGCTAACCTACTTTCTACAGAGTCAAAGGAAATATTTTCAAAGGCTACCAGAAGCTCACATACCAAAACGCATATGAATTTCTCTCTGTCTGTTTATACACTTGTGTTTATCATGACTGGGCTCCTATCACAGTGTCAATTTAACAGAAGTGAAATTCAAAAAACATCTGTGTTCCTGTGCACAACTGCAGTAATACTTTACTTGATGACTATAGGCATCAGTATAGTCACAGAGGAATGTGGATAGGTAAGTTTCCAACTGATGAAATCTCTGCTTGGGATGCACATCCTGGGGACATGCCAGGATTACATGGTTTATTAAGACCCTTGGGTTCAGCCAGGATAGATCTTACTGACCACAGCAAATTTTGGGAATGTACTCCTGCTGGTGTATTATTCACGTACTGCTACACAAAACTAATACAATGAAGAAATACTGGCTACAATCCCAGTAAAAAAACTCTCACCCTAGTATGAGTATTATTACTAATGTGTGGAGATAAATTATTTGCTTTAACTTCTTCCTGAAGTGATACAAGAATTATAATGTGAGTTCCCAAATGTTATGTGGACACTTTTCAACCTTCTATAGATTTTGAAGACTGGTACAAGAGTAATATGGATCCCTTCAAAAGATAAAACGTTTTTATATATGAGGTATGGAAGACTATGTACTTCATTTCACCTCAGCTGTAGAGCTCTGGTGATAATATATAAATCATTGTGCCAGAAGAGCTAGGTATCTTTGAGGGATCTTTGCATTTGAAGCCTTCCTAATCTCAGATCTGGTTCTCTTTATCTCTTCAAATCAGGAAAGCCTGCAATATGTTAGAGAGCAATGTGGAGGCATAGCTGATGAGTTCCACACTTAATAACAACTCAACCTAAACCGAAGAAATTTCCAGGACTTTAGAACCATCCCGGGGTCAGCTGCCTTCAACTCATGCTCAGCTTCTGTATTTGGAAGCAATTAAAAGGAAACTGATTTGTAGATATGACTTTGCAGGATGTCTCTAGTACATTAAGCTTATATGAGACCACAAGGCTCAAATTTGGCTTATTTCATGACATGACAGCAGTGGTAAGAAAGAAGACTACCTCACTTGCACTTTTGATCCTTCAATATAAAGGCTCCTGATTCCCAGTTAGTGAACATACCAGCTAAGCATACCGGAGGGAGAGCAGCATAGTGGCAACACACTGACAAGCAGATTCGATTTCAATTAGCATTTCAGCTTCAGCTGACAAGTCAGAAAGACAGAATAGGGGAAACATATATGTTTCCCCTATTATATGAGCTATACTCAGCACAGAAACTCAGTAGACAGGCTTGATTTGCAAATTGACTCGTGGCAAAATTGGTTCCCTTATTATTATTTTACACGACAGAAAATTAAGGGGGGGATATATAATTAGATGAAATTATTTAAATCTCAAAGAATATATCAGGGAAATGTGAACAGTTCAGTCACTTCTTAAAATGCTGTGGAAGTAACAGGCAGGGGGAGCTCCTTTACTGGTCAGAGGTGAAAGGAAAAGCAGAAGGTCCAAGAGCTGCTGCCATCCCTGAGCAGAGGCACAACTGGCCACCTGCTAATTAAAGGGTCCAAGTTAACTACCAAAAAATTTTAAGGCTATGGGATTTCCCGCCAGTGACAAGCTGAGTTGATGCAAAAGTGAGGATCTATTACAACTGGCGTTTTTGGTGAAAATGAGCTACACTTCAGATCTATTTTCCCTCAGGGTTTTGAAGAAGGGGGACAGATGGTTGGATAATTTATACCATTTGGCATGCAGTTACATTTGGAAAAAAAATAAAAAAGAAAAAAAAAAGAGAAGAGGAAAGAAAAGAAACTGAGGGAGACAGACAGACATGAGCTATACATATCTGAGCAGAGATGCAATCATTCGAGAGACAGATTTGCTCAGGCAACACCACCAGTATGTGTTGCTAAATATTATAATGGCAATTTTAAATGAAAGATAGGGATCGGTGACTCCAGTTCAGAGAAATTAGAGTGGACAATATAAGTACTAATGTTCTAAAGACCCTTATTTGGGGATCTCAGCTCTTGCACCTGCTTGTTTACATGAATACGTGGTCATGATTTCACTTCATCTTCTCAGGTTTTAGTGGTTTATTTCCTCAAGGACTTCAGCTTGAAGTACTACATTTTTTTCTTGTACAGTGACAAAAATTTCTAGCTAATAGTAGATCACTCTTAGAAATTACTAGACTTTAAAATTTTCAGACGTGGTGTTCAAGGGAAGTTTCATAAACTTAAGAGCACCTAAAAGTGGAGATGAATTCAGTGGATTAGTAAAGTCTCCACATTCTCAAACTGAAACATGGCAAAACATCTATAGGACACTGAAAAGGGAAACACAGCAAACTGGTCTTTTTCAGCCTGGCTTCCTGAAGAATTGTGTTCATTTGAAAGTCCCATTTAATGTCAATCTTCTCTACACCATTGCATCCACCAGCCATTTTTAACTAAATTTCTCAAAGACACCTGATTGCTATTGCAGTTAGTCAGGTTATACAGAGAGAGATAAAGGAGAGACACTCAAACTCAGGGTAAAGTCATAGCCTAAACTTGATAGTGAGGTTACACAGCATAGCATCCAAACAAAGGAGTACCACAGAGAATCTGCATGCACAGTCCTCTGCTCCTGTACCTATCTGTAAACCAACAAATTGCCTTAAGGCCCTTCTGGCTGGTGGAGGTGCAACACTCACCTCAGCAGCTTTGATTTCCAACCCTGGCACTGATCAGTAGCTAACATTTACTCTCTTAAATGTGTTTCTCAAACAGCCACCTCAGGAAGGTCTCGGAAAAAGCCAAAGCAATCAGAATACGTAAGGAGAGCTGTGTCAAATCTAAAGCTGTAAATATTAAAAACCCATCGCATGAATATTGCAAAGCTAAATGCTGCATATTGGCAGAAAGCCCACAGTTGCCAGTGACCTTCTTCAGGAAGGGAAGGCTGACCTCCAAACAGCCGTACCGGGTTGCGTGTGTGTGTGTTTATCGTGCATATAAATACACACCGATCTGTTGACCAAGTTTGTGGGACATTTACAGTAGTTATTAAACCTGATTTGTATTGTTTCAACCTTCCCAAAGCTCTGCCAATGTTTGTACAGTAAATTCATCTACAAAAGAAAAGAGGGGGGATAAATAAAATGAAAGTATTAGACACAGAGGCCCCCGGAGCCTCAGTGGTTTCCCAAGCAGGTTGAGCACTGGGAGAGGTGTGAGGCCAGCATGGGTGCCTGGCTGCTGCAGTCTCAGAAGACTCCTCTTTTAAAAAGCTAAAGCAGAAAGCAGCAGCTCTGTCCTGGCCACACACACATGCCACTGTGAGGCAGCTGTGGCTAGTACAAGATCTGCTTCATTTACACTAAAAAACCCTATTGCAACTTGTGGGTGTGGACTGGGAGAGAGGCAGAGCAAGAGGTGAGCTGAAGAGAGAAGACAAACCTTTGGAAAGGCTTAAAAGCTCAACATTCACAGCTTATGCACCATGACAAGACAGCTTTGCTTTGTTTCCTGGACTTGGGACTTTGGGTGTGAAACCATCTCTCTCAGTTATAAAATCCAGACAAAGCCTGCCACAATGAATCTGAACTTGGTCTCGTGGAACAAAAACCAGAACAGGTTTCAACAATCCCAGTCATTTTCACAGAGGAAAAAGAATACGAAAGATGGTCTTTTAATAGAGGAAGAGTTGGTGAACACCTTAGACACATCTCTGGCACTAGAGGTTTTTATTCACTGGGCTTTTAATTTGTTTTCACAGCGGTTTGAACAAATTGAATTTGTTAATTAAAGCAGTAAAATGAAATGCTGAACATTATTGACTAGATGCTAATTACATTAGAAGAGATATTGGGGGAGGAGGAGTCCATGTTTTCAATAGCCAGGACAAATCATATTAAGAGAGACAAGTGATCAGCCTGAGCCTAAATTCTGCAGGGAAAAAACTGTTTACATGTTGTGGTTTAATGTTTATCATTCATGATCTTCAATTGGCAATACCAATAGAAACATGATTACTGCGGCTTGCTATTGTACCTCTTTCAAATTTCACTCTAATTTATAACATTCACTAAGCAGTGGTCATTACCCAATCAAATGCCATGATGCTCACTGTGCTAATCAAGAAGGACATTATTTTAAAGTTGGCCTCATGAAAATTCAAGCAGCTCACATTCCATCTCTGAAAGGCCCTTTGAGTCTTCAAGCTGTAACTTTTAGTATTAAAAAAATTAATATCAAGTTGATTGTTTTGTTTCTTCACACTCCCTTTCATTTTATGACCTTAATTCCCATATTAGCATATTATTTTCAATAAAATTTTAATTTTGCCCTTCACGTATTTGTATGAGAAAGGCTGAAACTTGGTATTGCTTACTCAGTGCAATTTAGCATGAATCTATACCATAATCTGTAGAAGCTGTACATACCAAAATGTGCGAGTTCAAGTAATTTCCAGCTTTTGCTTTTGGAGTTATATTGACTCTGCAGTACTAATAGGTATAATAAAGATTACTAGAAGCTTTCTATGCCCCTGTCATCAGATGATGCAGAACACAGAGAGGGGATTTGCTGAGTAATGGGAACCATTTTTAGATTAACAGTTTTATTCCTCTCTGTCGTGTTCACAGTCATGATCCTTTTTTAGCACTGTTTTTTCTGACCACCAGGATACTTAGTGCTTTACAAAAACATAAGGAGACTTTTAGAAAGAATGAAGGCATTTCATTCTAAAAGGCATCAAGCCTCTGCTGCTTGTAGGTACACTGTAAACAATAAATAATGCTGCATTTTAAAGAAACAAAGAACAACTGTAACACAGAGAATCAGTTTTAAACCTTGCTGGGCAGAGAGAATAACCACTGTTCTTCCTTTAGAGTCAAAGAAGAAGAGTGGCAATAAAATGATAAAGAACTGATAAATGTAAATGAAACTGAAGCAACAATTTCTATGTCTAAGAAATAGGGGAAGAGCAAAAACAATAAACTGCAACCATCACTAACAGCAAAAGCAGCTGCAAAGCAAGGCACAACCACCTGCATTAGCTTAAGCAATGAATGCAATAAAGCCCCAAGCACAGAAAGGTGATAAATTAAAGGTTCTCAGCTCTGGCATGTTGAAAGTGTCTAAACAAGGACAAAGAGAAAACAAATACTCTTCCTGTTAGCTGCTAAGAGCAGGTGCTTTGCCCTCCTTTCCAGCAGGTACAAACAACACAGAATGGCCTAAAAGACACATTTCTTTTTTATTTCTTTTGGGAAGTTAATTGCCTGACAGCAACACAACCTGGTTGGGCTCAGTATGCTCCCAACATCACAAACATTCACCCCATGTGTAACTATATCTATTCAAGCAGGCTCATTGAATTTGTGTGTTTGCACAATGAACCCTTCGCGCATGGTCAGTGCTAAGGAGTGTGGTGGCCCTGGGAACTGTGCTGTTCCAAAGCCTTTCCACCCTGGAATAAAGCCAGTCAAATCACTGCACATGTACTGGGAATGACCCTGTGTGTGTGTGGTTAGTCTGAGAGACTCTGTATAGACTTATGATGCATAAGTAAGGTTTAAATTGCCACTGATTTTGACAATGGTTTTAGCCATTTAGAAAAGTAGCAGATTCCTCCAAAAATAGTTCAGGAAGTTTGTCTCACATGCCTTTGATAAAGGACATAAAATGTGACGCTGTAATGTGGAAAACCAGATACAATACAGAGAAATGGCAGTTACAGCTTTGGCTGATGGGTCTATAGAGACTCCTTCAAGTCACAGATATGGAGCCTAGACCAGTGGGAACCCATTGCTTAAGACCACACTAGCTTCAAATAGAATCAGAAAATTATTCTCATCTTATTCCTTTTTTAAGGTTCTTTCTTGAAGATAGGAGAATAACAATCAAGAGTCTGATCTTTCCTGCCTAACCTCATTCTGCGCTTTCACTGAGCATAACTGAGTTGTTTGGGATCTGAAGCAAAATCTGGTTCCTTGCTGTATCTAATAGTAAATCTGTTGAAAGACTACTCTCCAAGTTAATCCAATCCTCTCATACACAACCCTTTCCCTTTGCTATTTCTAATTCTCTGCTATTATACTCTACACTCTAAATTGTGAGTGGCTTGGGTATTCACTTTGAGAAGACACCTGAACGGTTTTCCTTGAGGCTTTTTGAATAAAGTGCATATAACAGTGAAGTTGAAGCTTGAGCCAAATATTTGGCCAAAAAATGGAGAAAATAAAAACACAAACCTGAAGTAAAATGCAGGGAAATGCCACTCAAAGGAAGTTATTACCATTAACACTACTGAGCTCCTGCTGTGTTGATGTGGTTTTACAGCTACTCGGTGTAGGTCTGTTGCTCAACAAAAGAATTTAGCTCTATGTTTGCATGAAAGGAGTAATACATTTGTTACAATCAGTAAGCAAAATCCAAAAGGATTGGACATCTGCCTTGGAATCTGTTTGCTACACAGAAAACAGTTGAATATTGGCAATGAAACAAATTTAAGAAGTGCGCAGAACCTAATTAAAGGAGACGTGCTTAGAAAACAGATATTAAAGTAGCAGTCCATTAGTTTTTTATTAGAGATGGGAAACTATGAAGATAGAGTACTAGCCTTGAGGTGCTGATTTTCTGATGTTGTCAGGCAGCCTACTTGTTATAACTCTGTGGGTACCAGCACAGTACAATGCTAACAGTGGCTGAAAAACCATGGAGTCAATCTGTTCCATAATGCTGCTGGTCTTTAACAGTGGCATGACTACTGATCCTTAAGTCCACGTTGAAAAGGTTAAATTTACAAACACTATATGAAAGTATGGGTTTATTCCTTTCCATCAGAAATATATACTAAAGAGAGAAGAAGTTTTAATTTGTCACCTTCAGTATAGCTAAGGAAAATGCACAGAACAGATTTACCATGAATTTGCTCTTGAGATGTTTTATTGATACCTCCCAGAAGAACAATAATAAATGCCCCATACATACAGCAAGTTTCTGTCTGCACAGTTGTTACATTTTCTTTTCAACTAGCACTCAAACTGAAAAGTGTGGGTTTGCCTGTGCCAAGAACTTTGCTGTGGGGCTTCTCCATTCCACTCATATTCTGGCCTGAAGAAATTAATCCCTGGCACCAGAGACATATTACCTTTTTTTTTGTTTCATACAGGCTTTTTATTATCCTTCCTTTGGCTTAAACATTTTAATTCCTGTTCTGACTTTGTGAGAGAGAGAATTTCACCTTTTCTATGTGATGGCAAATCATTTCTACTTAAAACTTCAAGCGTAATTTTGTCACTAAATTTACTGAGCTACTAGAGCTCAGGACTATTCTTCAGGACATGCAGCCATGGAAGTAAGAAAGCTCCGGGCAGCATTACCCTGTGGAACTGTCTACATTTTGAGAATTGTGTCTGGTCTCCAAAGATCAAAACTTTGCTCTCTATCTTGCCTTCCACCTGCTTTTCAGAAAAGCAAGCATCACAAGGATTGCTTGTTAGAGAGCACTCCAGGCTCTCAGCAAAGTTTCAGGAGCTACAACTAGCTCAAAGGAAACTAAAATTAAAGGATGACCTTAGTAACCTTCCTCATGCGACTCTGTGCCAGCTAGCAATAATCTGGTTCATATTTTGGGAAGTCAGTAGAACATCACCAGGAAGAAAAGCTCTAAAAGTGAAAATAAAAAGCCAAGGGTATCAATATTTGCACCAAATTTGCACAGCCTTTTACGTTTCAATTTCCACTAATTCTTAAGTGTGGTCAATGAACATGAAGAATTTCCGTGCATTTCCTCCAGAACAGATTAAAAGCTGCAATCACAAGCAATAAACTAAACCAAAAAATATAACTGAAAAAGTAGGAACCAAAAGTCCTTGGTCAGCCTAATGAATGCAGCAGCTGAAGCAATTTGTAAGCATTTGTTGAGTTACCCCTACCACACTGGTGATGGGGAAGCAGACCATAACGTTTGTCACTGGAGTGCTAGAATCAAGTTAGCAAAGAAGGAAAATGTATCTTACCTCTGAAAAAAATATCTCCAGATTTGTATTAGAAGCAGAAGAAATTTATTATTGCTGTGGTTTGCAGTAAACCTATTGCATGTTTGCATTTATTCACATCTGCATCTGTACTGAAGGTGTTGCCAAAACTCTGACATTAATATAGAGATATGTACACAGACGTAGCAAACATTTTCTCGTAGCACTCTTCTGGCACTCTACCGACACAAACCCTAGACTACATTCTCCCTAAAATACTCCAAATCAGATAAAATTATGAACTTCCCCATGCACACTGCATGTTGATATGCAAGAGAACCCAAATGCAACAGCTATCCCGGCATGCAGCAGGTGACACTGTGAACTAAATTCTGTCATCCATACTGCAAGAGGTAATTATTGTATGCTCCATTACAAGCAACACTGCAGAACTGTTACCAGCAATGATACTCATCACATAACACTGTAGCTGGGTGACTGAAAGAAGAGGAGTCTGGACTTTGAATTTCTTTGTTTTGCCATTCACATGCTATATCTTAGATCCTTTTCAGAGCTGATATTATGTCAATGCACTCATTACAGTTTAGCTGAGATCTGTGTATTGTTCTTCATATATATTCACAGCATACAGTAAACTCTAATAGCTCCTCTGGAGCTGTTACACTGTATGCTGTAAATGGTTGTTAACAATAGTATTCATTCATTTACATGTAATGGATTCATAATAGCAAAAGTAGAGTGAGAATCTTACACTGCAATATGGAAAGTAGATACTGCATAAAGGCATCATTTTAATACTCAATACTCTGTTTTAATTATTTTTTAAATATCAATAGGTCCTGCTTCAGTAGCTTGTAAAATTACACAAACCAAAGCAGCCTTTAAGTCAAAGGAACACAATGAAGAGCGTGCACAAAGCCAGACATCGCCACAGGCCTAACTATTCCCACAGATGTGCCGGTGGTGCGGATGGGAATCCTGCCATGTAAGAATTTCTATCAGTGAATTGGCACCAGGGTGGAGATGACCCCATCCACTCTGGTGCCCCACAGTGAATGCTCATCCTCCAGGCACTCACAGGAGCTCAAGACAGTTGCACATCATGTGGTGGAAGGTGGAAGAAAGAAGAAAGAAAACAAGAAGAAAACCATCAGGCAGAAAAATTCATATCACTTTCAAAAATCAGAGGCAGGTCATATAATCTCAGCCTGTTCACCTTCAATATGGCATGCTTCACTCACTATAACTTCTGCAGAAGGGAAATTAAAGCTGGCATGAAAGAGCAAAATGGCTATGTGGAACTCAGAAATGAAGCCCTACATCTCTTAGAATTGTTGCCATAGAAGGACAAATCCTGCTCCCTCCAAAACAGAAAATCTCTGGAAGACCTTCTTAGGGAAAACATTCCTTTTCAGTCCTAGCATACACTTCCAGAACCACTTCAAATAAAAAAGAAAAAACAACAAATAAGTCAACGGATCCAATTTAGGATATTTCCCAGAAAATAGCTGAGGCGCCCACTCCCTACAGACAGGGAAGGAAACAGCAAATCGAACTTAACAGAAGCTAAACCTTCACTGGCAATGGAAATGGTGCAGAGAGAAAGGAGCAGCTCTGATGCCCATCCTAATAAAGTGAAGAAAATATGGTCTATTCTTGCAAGTTATTCTAGGGTTTCTTTACATTTAAATCCAGCTAAAGCTAAACAAAGGAACAGAATTTAAAATGGCCTTACTAGCAAACCATGAACACACTATGAAGTCTGATTGATACTGCTGTGAGAAAGCAGTTGAGCTTCCAGTATAGGTTTGTTCAAATCATGTTTTATCTATCTAAGAGTTTAGTACAGTTGGAAGCATATTTTCCATGGTTTTTTTTGTTTGGGTTTTTTCAGTCCGTAACTTGGGATAGCTTCTATAGTGCTCTCAGCACAGTCTGAAATGGTAGAATAACACCAGAATATCAGGTCTCATTATTTCAGCTTAATAACTGGTTTCTTTATTCATCCAGAAACCTAACGGCAACTGTAAACATCAATACAAATTTAGCTTTAGTTGATATCCTCTGAATGCCACTCATTTAGCCATTAGTTAGACTGCCTTGTAACTTAAATGTAAAGCCTTTGTTCTCAAGCAACAAGATGAGACAGAAGAGGAAAAACATACATGTTAGTCATACAAACATTCATGATAGTCAGCCCAAGATATATGGTTAATGGGAATTTTTACCAAAAAACTGAGCATGTTCAGATATAACATAAAAGGTATCAGAGCTTGTGTCTAGCACAGACACAAGAAAAGAAATAGACTTTTTACAGGATGCAGTAGATAAGCTGCTTTTTGAAGCTGAGTCCAACACCCAGTAAAATCCACCAGCAGTTATTTATCACAGAAGCTTAATTTGCTTGAATACTTGAATACTTCATGGTGAGCTGGAAAGAGCAAATGTTGTTTTTGGTTGTATTGTTTCTCATTTTTATGGGGTTGTACAAAGATACTGTAATCATACTGACATAAGCCATGTTCTAATTTACCTGTGGTTTACAGCTGTTGTTTTTGAGCTTACACTAAAGGTCAACGATGCTATTTGTATCACTGAAAAGGGTGTTCAAAAAATCTTACAAACCAGTAATATTTTGGAAAAGCAGAATCAAGAAAATTACAGCTGCAATGTCATTCATTTTTGCCTGCCTATTAAACTACTGTGCCAATGTATTTTATATCTGTAACTATTTAATATAATTAGCTGCATGGTGATGACATTTTTTTATAGCACTGGAGATAAAGAGCTAATATGTTAACCCCCAGGACCCAATCTTTGTGAGGTGAGAGTTTGCTCATTATATTCAAATTAGTAGAGATATAACAGCACAGGCAGTTATAGCTTATCTTTCCTGCAAATATATGTAGACCACTCTAAAATGATTTGCTTTTTTTTTTTCTCTAGCTATAAATAACTGGAAAGATAGACTTCTGGTTCACACTAAAACTGAGTCTCAGACTGAATGTTGCAGAAGAAGCCAATTGTCCTTTTAGATGTGAATGCAAATGTTTACTTCTATAGCACAACTATGTCTTTGTTCGTAGGAATGAAAAATAAAGCTTAATATAATCAAAGCTTCATCACTATTAGCAAGAGACAAGCCTGTTTTGCCTCAGATTGTAACTGATTTAAAATAATATTCAATTGCAATTATCAAGATTGTACCCAATCACAACAGCTACTGTATTGCATGTGCATTCAAAACTACATGGACAGAGGGCAAGGAAAGAAGTTAGAAAACCTTAATGTGAAAGCAATTTGTATGATCTGCACAGTACATTAACCTACAGCAAAATAATTTCTTCTGCATTTCTAGTTTGTATTTTTATATTTAGCTATGTTCTGAGTGGTGCCAATTACCAATGTGATAGTTACAGACTTGATTATCTCCCTGATTTTAGAGAGTCCTGTTCCATTGATAAGAATCCCTGGTATACAGTCTGTATCACACAATGCTGCTCCATCGCTTGATATTGAGTTAAAAGGACCATAAATCCTGCTTGGCAACCTGGTCTACTGGAATAATGGAGAGTGTTTGGCAGCAGTGGCTGAGCTGTAATTCAAGCTCATCTCCTCAGACAACTGGAGAGGGACACACATGGCCACAGAACTCATTTCAGAATCTGAAAGCCATTAAACATCTTTTGCTGGCTTCTACATGAACGAGTGTGATGCCAGAACCTTAGTGCCAAGGGATACCCAAAGGGAAGGCATATGGTCTTCTTTCACTTGTGCTGAAGAGTTCATTCTTGTTATTTAAGGAAATAATAGAATGTATACTCCTTTCTTTATCAACAGCCTGCCTATTTTAACAGAGGAATATTAATATATGACTAAATCAAACCAAATATTATAGGCTCCTTCATACTGTGAACGGATGCATCTACAAACGGTGGGACCTGCAAAGAAGGAAGATAAAGTCCCAGGAGTGCCAGGAGGGAGTCCAGCTGATTTGTGTGTTCCTGCAAAGAGTGTCTACAAAAGTGCAAGAGGCATAATCCAGTGCTCTACAAGTCACGTGGTAAAATATGTTGTGGACATTACCTATGCAGAAGACAAGTAATACTGATTCTGATGAATAGCAAGCACAGAAGATTTGCTCTCTTGCAGAAATGAAAGCTTGTAAAAGCAATCAATGCTTCCTCTTGTGTAATCAGCCCTTACAAGATCTAGTCTCACATCAAACCCCTCATTTTAGCACGCAACTGAAATCTACAAAATTAATGTCAATATTATTAAAGTTGTCAGTGCAGTATGTTAGAACTGTGTGCAGAAAACCTAGAGATGGTTTAGAGCAAGTGGTACAGCAAGATCTTATCACAAATCTGTTTCATTCTATATTGGAAAGGAAATTTCGGCTGCTGTAGGATTCACAGACTGGCTTTGACATCAACACGAAATATAACCAGTGGCCAGAAATAAGGAACAGAAAGAGCAGGTAACAAAGAAATGGAGAAAACAATTGAGAAGAAACTAGAATCTGGTTAGAATTCTTTGCATCTTTTTTACCAAGCATATTTATACAGAAAAAGGAGCAAAGCTGGTGCTGCTGTATAAGCAGACCAATGCTCAAGCTTTTTAGATCTGCTAGTTTTATGCTCATTTACAGCATTGGCTATATTTGTTGAATCAATATTCAGGCAACGGTTTTGATAATTTCCATCCAATGGCATTTCTCCTGGAAGGATAAAGGGGGAAAAGGACAAAGGGGAAAAAGCAATCATCTCAACAAGGTCCAAAGTCCTCACAGGTTTTCAAGGCAGAAACTGACTGAAACATCACATACCAACTTCCTGAGATCAACACCATGAAATCCATCAGCTTGTACTTTTAAGCAATATAAAGTGATGGGATCCCTGAGAGAATGAGTGTGACAAGATAAACAGAGGTAGCATTTGTAACAAAAATGTAAACCAATTAACATACAAATAGCCTACGAAGATGCTGGGAAGGGACTCTTCATTACAGACTGTAGTGATGGGACAAGGGGTAACAGGTTCAAACTTAAACAGGGGAGGTTTAGATTGGATCTAAG
>JBAFWW010017768.1:0-16938 GCA_036873685.1 Agapornis canus
TTGGAACTGGATGATGTTAAGGTCCTTTCCAACCCTAACTGTTCTATGATTCTACATCTCTCTCACTCCAGAAAACAGATTGGTTTAGAAATAACCACCACCCTCAGATGCATACCTCCTGAACATAGAGGAATACATACAGCAAAGGACACATAGAATGTTGGACATACACTCACTCATAACTCCTTTACTCACCTGGTTCCTTAGACCTTCACAATAATCCTTTTCTGATGGTAGTAGAGCCATACTGTAAACACTGGTAACACCAATGCCAGCGTCATACTGAAGGATTTTATTCAGCATAGAACACAAATCTGGAGTGAGGTAGAACTCATAGAAATGGAAACATGGAAGAAATCGGGAAAAACAGGCAGGTTGGAGAGATGAAAGAGGATCACAGAGGAAGGGAAATTAGATCAGACATCAAAGACAAAAAGGGGTTGAATCAGCCAAGATCCCGATTTGCAGATCTCTGAGGATTTTACAGGTACTGAGCTTTCTATTCTCTGGCTGAATGTTCTACTGGAAAGTGGTGAGAATCACCCAGTGGAAGTCTGGAAGCACGGGGGAAGGCAAAACTTAAATATGACTAAAACCTTGGGGCTCGTACCACAGAGGTTTAGGTCTCAATCTCCACTTACAAGCCACCTCCTGGATTTCATTTGTAATGGCAAATCTGGGGTTAGTTCATGTGTTCTGCTGCTGGCATATTTGACAGTAAAAGGAAAATCCACTGTATGTTTGTTTGGGTTTAGTGGAGATGTCTTGGTTGATAGCTGTATTTTTAATGGACAATTCTCAGTAGGTATCTCTATATTTACAGAAAGGAGAATCCCAGAGAGCCTTTTGAGATCTACTCTGTGAACTTCGAATTTAAAAACATGTCTTTGTGTGTGTATGAATACACACACAGGTATTTACATATCTATGTATGCATAATGATGCAATAATGCATATAAAACCAAGCTTGTAGATACACAATTTCACGTCCTTAGCAGTATATCAGTTTACAACTCAAGTCACCCATGATAGCTGTAAACACACCCACCCATGGCATCTTTATGTCTCCCATCACCTTTGCTTTCCTTTTGTCTGTAGGTTACACAGCGTCATCATGCTTTACCGAGACTTGCTCAGTTTCTGTTTGTGGAAACCAAGACATAAGGGGTCAAAGTAGCTGCTACTGGGTGAGATTTATGAGCGAGTGACTCCGAACAATGGAATGGCAGCCAGCCACAAGGGTATGTGTGCAGAACCCTGGCCCAGGCAAGGTGGAGCTACCGAGAAGGACTTAACCTGTGCCTTACTTCAGTATTACTTTTTCTTAGCCCGACTTGCCAGTATCATTGTAATGCAATTCTTTCACAGTAAGTGGTGAGGTTCCAGAAATCAGAGAAGTGGATCAAATATATTTCATGAGGAGTCAAGTGTGAAAGAAAGAAAAGCTGCAAGTGAGCAGCAAGGGAAGCAGCTCCCATGGGAGGTAAAACCTCCATCAGAAGCAGAAAATTATCTGTATTTTGGAGTATGATTTTCTGCTGCAAGCAGTCCTTTTACAGTCATCTCACACTACTTCGCATCACAAAAGTTCTCTATGTTTTATCTTTCTGATTTTGCCTCGTTTCTACCTCTTTGTTTCAATGCAGATACCGTGTCAAAGCACTGGGCAGAACAATAAATACCCCAAACCCGTTGGACATCAGAGTGTTCATACTCACTTTGAGAGACTGAGTCTGGCCTACAGTTACCACACAACTGTCAGGGGGCACAACAAAACCAGGTGAAGTTCACTTGAGGGAAAGCAATGATCCACCTGTTGTTTTTCGACCAGCCATACCACAGAGAGTGTTCACAGAAGCTCTAGGGACTTTCAGTGCTGAGCTTTTCTTTTCCAAGCACTTTAGGATTGCTCATTGGCAACCATATGGTTAAACTCTCCCCAGAATTCACCTATAAGCTGGAGGTAAAGCCTCCATCAGAAGCAGAAAAAGCTCACCAGACCCAAGCATTATAACCATTGGGCACCCTCAAGGATGGAGTGAATTTTCTTCATTGCAGCCCACCTAGTGCTGTGGTTTAGCCAGGTGAACAAAACAGCGTTAATAATACACCAACATTTTAGCTTATTGCTAAACAGCACTTGCACAGCATCAACACCGTCTCTGTTTCTGACTTTGCCCCCAAGTGAGTAGGCCAGGGGTGGCCAATAAATACTGGCACAACTGACCCAAAGACCCAAAATGACCACAGGGCTCTTTCATACCCCCTAATGGTATGATCAACCATAAAACTTGTAGGGAGGGGATTGTTTTCTGAAGTTGCTGTTGCTTGGGGACTGGCTGGTCATCGATCTGCTCATGGTGAGTGATGGCTTCTGCATGGTTTGGAGTGTCCTGTCTTCTTTTCCCTTTGGCTTATTCAACTGTCTTTATCTTGGGGCATGAGTTTTCTCACTTCACCCTTTCTGATTCTTCCCTTTCCCCCATCCCATTGGGAAGGGAGAGGGGGGAGTAAACAGATACGTGGTGCTTAGCTGCCTGCCAGGGTTAACCTACTTCACCATGTCATGTCCACAGGTAGGCTAGAAATCCACCTTACTTGGGTACCCAGAGGTAAGCTGATAAAGAAGTCTTTAAGTAAGAAGTCTTTGAAAGACTCCAGAGATACGGGCTTGTTCTGGCAGGATCTTCAAGCCGTGTGTTACTATGCAGTCTCTCCATCACACATAACACTACTGTCACTGGCATGGAGCAGGACGGGGAAACAGGAACCTGTGTGCTTGAGTATCTGTAAGTGCTTTATGATATTCCCCACAGCAGCAGCAGGACAATCTTCAGGGGACTACCTATCAGTAGTCTTGGTAGCTTTGAACAGTCATGATGTGGTACAGGTGCAAGGGATACCTGGTACAGCTGTGAGAGAATCCTGCAAGGGCAGAGATTTAGGGAATACACCTCAAGAGGTGCGTCCCAGCTACCTTTTCCTGGGTTAAAGCTGCATTGCTTTGGCCATTCTGCAGTACAAGGAGGAGCCATACCTGCTGCAGTGATGGTTATGGATTTTGATCACTGCATCTAGGTAGATCTTAAGGGAAGTGAGGGATTAAAAGACGCATATGGGGCTAAGCAGTATTCATGAGCAGCATACAGCAAAGTGGAGAAAAATAGATGGAAATTTATAGTAAGGAACTGTGAGGGTGGCAGGCCAGACCTTATATCCAAAAACCCAGCTGAGCTGTCATGGGTTACTCAAATGAGTACACCCAATGAAGTCAACTGTCAATGCTCATGAGATCCAGCTATGGAAGTGGACTGAAAATAATCTCCAAGTATCTAAATAGTGTTCACCTTAGTACTATGGATTAGGCGCTCACTGTTCAGGATATTGCTATGGAAAGACCTCACTATATGGGGTAGACCAATAACCGAGATGGTTGTTGCAAGCAGAGAGAATTATCCTGTCTTAGAGAAGTCATGAATGATGGTGACAGGAAAGCCCATCCAGACCTCACTATTATGGTTAACACAGATGGCAGATCTGGATGCTAACACAGCTACTGTTTGTCTTGTAAGATAGGCAGGGCTGCAGGATGGGGACATATCCATCTGCACCTCCTTTGCCATAGTATACTGCTCAGTCCACAATCTACCTTCATCAGAGACACCTGCCTCCTACCTCCACGGCTAAAGTTCAAGGATGAACCAAGACTTCATTTGGCTCTTGTTTTAACGAGACCCATGGTAGCAATGGATGCAGCACAAACAAAGCAATGCCAGTGCAAAGCACTGAGGCTCTGTATCATATCTCTGGGGCTGCAGATCAGGAAGGAGAGCTGAGCCAGGATCCCAAAGCCGCTTTGGGGACATAAAGCTGTGCCTGCTCCCTGTGTGTGTTCAAAGCTCTGGGATGCCACAAAGTGACTATGCAGAGGAACAGGCAGGTGGTACATGCAGAGAGTGCTGGTGTAAGAGCTCTGATATGCTGAAAGAGAAGTCCAGGCCAAAACAATGATGGAGCTCAAACCCCTTCAGTGCCTGACAGACCTGAGCCTCAGCAGGGATGCTGCAGGAAGAGAGACAGCAGCTAGCAGCACCTTTGTCCAGTCAGGAAACACACTGGGAGGAAAGCAGTTGTCATGCTGTGCGTCAGGACACAGGCTTGGGCTAGAAAGATGGAAAAGATGTAAACAGGCCTTACTCTGCATATGGTCATAATCTCTAAATGACTGAGTTTAAGCACAGATTTCTGTCCATAGGACACTAAAATGTCACATGTGTCAAACAGGAAACAGAAAGGCCACAGTGCCTAAGGGACTTGGCAGTGACAAGACACTTGGGACTGGATTCAAGCCTTTGTTTCTCTGTACATAAGAGCTACAAGGCATCCAAGTACAGAACACCACTCCTCAGCTCCCAGATCGTTTTGCTTGTGCCACATGGTTAGATGGCATCTCTCCAGACAGCTAAGGCAGCAACAAGAGTGCTCTGCTTCGGGACTTGGTTTTTGCCTCTGCTAGCTTGAGACATGACTTCTGATTTCTATGTTACTATTGAGAAATATTGTTCAGATGAATCATTGATACGAGGCCTATTTGGTCTCATTTGGTATGTTTACTTTTACTATTAACATTAGATAAAGCAGTTCCTGTTTCACTTCCTCTTTCTCACACACATACAGCAGGGAGAACTGAGCTGAATGTGAGGTCTCTTCTTGCTTACTCTTTGACCACAGACTGATTTCCTAGGCAAATATGACTAAAGAAAACCAAAACAGTTGCTTGAAATAAACATTTTTTCATAGCATTATAGATAAGCAGGATCTAAACAACTGCCCAGGTATCCAGAGCCACTGTTTTCTGTGACCAAGTCACAGCAGCTCTTGCCAGACACTACCAGGGCACAGCAAGGGCCAGCTACATCCTAAGGGGTGGGGAGTCGAGTCAAGCAAGATAAAGGAGACAGCAAGGAAGGAGCCTTGCTAGCCAGGGCCCATCCAGTGTAGCCAGAAAAGGAGAGCAAGGCAGGCCCAGGGCCAGCAGCCAGGATCAGCCAAAAGTCCACACTGATGAGGCAGATCCTAGGCAAGTCAATCCTCAGGTTGGGATCAGGTCTAGTGGTGGCAACCAAGGTCACATACAAGCACAGTGATCACGGGGCTGGACCACAGAGATGAGACAGGTCTGAGGTCAATGCAGAAAATCAGGTTAGGAAACAGATCAACAGAATCCATGGCTGGCCATGGGCATAGACATGGACATGGGTGTGACAGTGAAGACAGGCACACTCACACCATAGCTCATGCAGGGATTAACAGAGCAGATGTGAGCTTAAATGGAGCTCCTGGACCACCTATGGGCAGTATGCCAATGGAAGGCCCTAGTGATGGTGGCAGCTAGGGGGGTTTTAATGTTCTCTTGCTCTTCAATGCTGAGACAAGAGACCATAATAATTGCCTTCAGTATTTATTGTGAAAAATATTTGGAGTTGTTGCTTGCTTGTGACATAGGATTGTCACAGCCTTGCTTAGGCCAAGAGCTTGTTACAATGCAAATAGGGACTGAGCGTGGTAAGCCAAAGCCAACAGGACAATGTATACATGAACTAAACATTGAGTGTTGGCTCAACAAGCAACATAACCACCCCGAAAGATGCTAGGCAGGTATACTATAATATCATTTGGTTGTCAGCCTGTGCCAACAATTAGCCACAAAGACCTTCAGCAGTAGAGATTGAGGGAGGGATACTTGGTCCACTTCATAAATTGAGCTTAGTAGTTTCACCTTTTGGTCTTCACACTGTGTTTCTCTTCCGCTCATAAGAACTTGTGTGGTCACTTTTCTCTGCCTCTTTAAGACCAGCTTGACAGCAGCAGCTCCTGAACTTGTAAGATGTAAAGACCCATGTCTAAACAAGAGGACACACCTACCAAAGTGGACATTATTTAGTTGAGGAGAGCTGCCATTTTGTGGGTTACAGGCTAGGGTTAGGGTTCCCATAAGCCAAATTCTCTTTAGGCTGCACTGGTCCAAAACTCTGAGTATTCTTTTGACTCTGTTAAAAGATTAGCAATTCCAATGAGAGAAGAAGCAGGCCCAATCATAGCTTTTGAGTTCGATGACTATAATGGGTCTAAGTCAACAGATATTTATTCAAGTCTTGCAAAAATAAGTTAACATTGGAAGCAGGGGATGGAGAGAGGTTCTATTCCCATGTGCTTAGTACTGACAGCAGGATTCATACCTCTTCACAATACAAAGGAGCAAACAAGGCCTCCCAGCTTGACTACTGCAAGTGATAAGGCTGCATCTTACACTTCCTTGTGCAGCCTAATATGCCTTGTTTTTCGAGGAGCTCCCAGTGGATAAATCTAGTGGTCCAGGTCCAGCATGGGCTTGAGGATAAAAATATTGTCTTACTTCCTGTAGCCACCTGAGTGGAAATGCTGAAATGCAATGACCATGGACACTGTCATTACCATTCCACAGTCCCACCACCTGGTGCAGGGAGGGTTTGCTTCTGTTGAACAGAGCATTTGTGGGGTTTTTTAAGTCATTCTTCTGAGATCAAGTGCTGCTGTCACTGAGGCCTTATAGCTCCCACTGAGTCAGTGGGAAATTTCCTAGGTTAGCACAGTCTTTCAGATGCAGACAAGTGTTTCAGTGACTGATTAGTGATGAGACTTTAGTAGAGCAAGAGCTGGCACTTACTGCCATTAATTCCTCAGGTTAAAACACAAACAAATACTTATTTACATGTCAAGCTGTGAACTTCTGGATCTGCTGCACCAGTAAACTGTGGACACAGATGGTAGGACAGGGTCAAAAGAGATCTGAGAAAGTCATGGTAACAAGTCCATAAACAGACATTAAAGGGTGCAGGGCTCCCAGCCATAGTCATTGTGGATATTAAAGTAGTGTGACTGGATCCTAATGAACCACAGATAGTGGCCAGGTTTGTCTGCTCTCCCTAAAAAACATTTCTTCATACTAGATAATAAGTAGTCTGGACTATACTCTCTATCCCAATGGGATATTTTATGTGAGTTTAAATTTTCTTTTGTTCCTCTTGCAGCACAAGGTAGGAGACAAGGCTAGCTAGGAGGATAGCAAATCTTAAGAGATGTTCCTTTTGGTACCCTTTGCCAAAGATCCATTTTTCAAGAGTCAAGGAAATAGCCTGTTTCCATGAAAATGCCTTAGCTGAAGTACGTTACAGTGAATTAATCAAGAATTTGGGTGCTAACTCAGCAGTCATTTCCCAATCAGTGTATGCACCACTGGGCCATATCAGAGGAAGAACAAGGTTAGCAGGATATTGGACCTGGGACACTGTTCCCAATTCTGTCTGCTACCTGCCTCTATTTCCACATCCAGACGTTTTTCATCAGGGATCTTTAGCACTGCCATTAAGACTCTGAGTTGAAAGCTGTCTATTCAAGGTATTGGTAGCTTTTGGAAACTGGAGGATGTTAGCAACATCTTATGATTATCTTCTACATACAAGCAGTAAGCCAGCTGTCCATATGCTGCGAGTGAAATCTCTCAGTAGAGGACCAGAGATAACATGTGTCCATTGCTGGATGGGGTCAGTGATCTCACAATAGGGACATAGGCAAGGCAGAGATGTTTAATGCCTTCTGCGCCTCTGTCTTCAACACCAGTGATGGGCCCTGGTCCCCTGAACCCCAGTGTTGGAATGCCACGACTGCAGGATGATAAACTGCCAGCCAGCCCTGACCTTGAGACTTGCTGCTCATCTAGCTGGATGTGCAGAAACCCATGGGGCCAAATGGGATTTATCCCAGGGGATTGAGAGATCTGCCTGGCTCCATTACTTTTCCATGGTTTTGGGAGTCTGGAAAGGTCCCAATCAACTGAGAGCTCCGAATGTTGTCCTGGTTTTCAAGAATGGCAAGAAGGAAGAGCTTGGTAATTACAGGCCTGTCTGTCCCACTTCAGTGCCTGCCAAAATATGGAGAGGGTTATTATGGTAGTTACGGAAAAACACTTGAGGGGAAATGAAGCCACTGGTCATAGCCAGCATGGGTTCATGAGCATAAAGTCCTACTTATCCAACTTGATTTCCTTTTGTGACAAGGTCACCCATCTGGTTGACCAAGGGAAGCCAGTAGATGTGGTGGGTTTGGATTTTAGCAAGGCTTTTTTATATTGTCTCTTACAGTATCCATCTGGATGAACCGTCGGACGGGATGCATCCCTGAGAAGTGGGGGAGCTTGTCAGTGTCATTGCAAGGGGATTCACAATCAGGAGTGTTTCTGGCAGGTTTGGAGAAGGTGATCCTTCCCCTCATCACTCAGACCACATCTGGAATACTGTGTGCACTTGGTTTCCTAGTATGAAACATGGATACACCCAAGTGAACCCAGCAAACAGCCACTAAAATGATTAAAGGATTTAAACACCTGATGAGAGACTGAGGGAGTTGGGACTTTTTATCCTCAAGAAGGCTCAGGGGGTGATTTTATCAATGTGTATAAATGCTTGCTCAGGAGGAATACAGAAGACAAAGCTAGACTCTCCTCACTACTGCAGAATGAAAGGACAAGAGGCAATGGACACGAATTGAAATACATGGAATTCCACCTGCACATAAGAAAAAATGTCTTTACTGTGTGCATGGTCAAACACGAGAAAGAGGTTACACAGAGAGGTTGTGGAGTCTCCGTTTTTGGAGATTCTCAAAATCCAATTGGACAAAGCCTTGGCCTACCTGCTCTGGCTGACTGTGCTGTGAGCAAAGGGTTGGAACACATGGCAACCAGATTAATTCCATGGTTAAAGCTTGATTTTTAGGAAAGAGTTTTGCTTTTGCTTTTTTCCTTGCAGGGTACCATGATCAAGCTTATACTGCTGCAGGTGACTGCATATAAGCATGCATGAAGTCAGACATGTATTTCCTTTACTCTGGCTAATGAGATGACTCGAGAGAAGGTCATGCTGGAAGACCTCCAGTTTCTTGGTTCTCTGTTATTGTTTAATACCATTTCCATTTTATACCCAATCTGTAAATTTCTTGTACTGTGTTTATGACTCCAGTTTCTCTCACTTTTCCTCTGATCTCTGATGATAAAAAAGGAAAACGCGATTTTGAATGTTACTGTGTCGTTCCCTCATGGTGATGCAAGTTCATAGGCAATTAGAAGCTGCACTGGTGTGGAAAGCCAAAGTAAGCCTGTTAGTAACAGCCTAAATGTAGAAGAAAAGGACCCCTTGCATCCCAACAGTGTGATGACTCTCCAGACTGATATAAACACACATCACCATAAATGAACTGTGAAATACAACCTGTTTTATTTACGGGGTGGGGGGGTTATTTTTATATTGCATTTGTTATTTCCTGACTTAAAAGCCTCAGGCTGTCTTCTGCCTACCACCAGTTTCTGTTTGTAGTTCTGGCATTTGCATAACCCAGTGATAGAGACTGTCATCCAGTTTCTAACTCCTTTTACATTAAACATAGCAGTCAGTCAGGAAGATCCTAGGTCTGGACAATATGTTTTGCACCCCAGTGTGTTTCAAAATCTCTCGAGTTTAGTCTTTAAAGAAAAGCAAGTGAGTTGGTATCTTGACTTCACTGAGAACAATTTTGGACCCATGTAAAAGGGTGGAATTCTTTGAAGTATTCTGCTTACTCCTGTAATTTAAGCCTGTGCTGATAAGTAGATTTGTGCATAGGCACCTTCATTCTTGGGCTCCTTTTTCTCTTTGCAGTTAGTGTCATATTCTCTGACATCACAGGATACGAGTTTACTGCTCTTCACTCCACTTACTCACTCCAGGAGGGAAATATGAAAACAGATCTTAGTTTGATTTTCATAAGGAACACAGTTGTGGCTGCTAAACCCTGCCATAGTCTTTGTCTCTGCAGTCATCAGCTAAGTAACTGAGAGCATATGAAGGTCAGATGCATGTATTCCTGGCTGCGAAAGGGACCAAGGAAGGCAGCTGCCATCGACTTCAGATACCTGCCTGGCTCTCCAGCCTGGAGGGAGTGCAGGGGGAGGTTGCTCCTGCCAATGGCGAGGTGCGATGGGGCCTGGCGCTACGGCGGCTCCTTTGGACGGGACGTCCGATCTCCGACTGCAGCAAGGCACCGCCGGGAGGGAGGAAGAGAGGCGGCTGGGACGGGCGGGCTCCCCGTCCCGCCCCTGAGGAGCAGAACCTCCTCGCCGGGTTTTGCCCCCGTGTTAGAAACAAAGCTTAGCAAGTTGCTTCAGCCCTCCTGCGGTTTTACATCCACCCGGAGGCGTGGAAGGACGGGAGCAGCGGCAGGCAGCGCGCAGGGCTCCTATCCAGGTGCCTGCAAGAAGAGGCAGAAGGTGGGTACGGTGCCGAGAAGAGTCAGGAGAGCAAAGAGCACCGTGCTCAGCCAATTATTCTTCTCTCGAAGAAGCCGCGGCTGCTTCTTCACCCTTCTTTGCAGAATCCCAGGGTCTCAACAGTGCCCTGCTCTTCCACCGCGCTCCACCCGTTGCAAGCTTTGCTTTCTTCGAGGGCCTTTCCGCAGCCCCAGGGCTCTTCGATAACCCTCAGCTTGCTCTCCAGCAAGACAGCAGGAGGATTAAAACTGCAGTGCCTTCCACAGGAGCTGCATCGCCTGCCTCTGGATCGCCTCTCTGCGTGCCGGCAAGCAAAGTTAAGTGCACGCTACCGTGTTTCCCTTCTTTGTACAGCACTGGAGCAACATGGGATGAGAAGCTTGAACTCAGATCGACAGCTGAGTATGCTGGAGTGTGAGGTGTTGTGGCTTCTCCTTCACAGAGAATATTTCATAAAGGTGGTGCCCAAAAAGTGCTGTGGACTGATTGTGTATTTGCATTTATGCATTCCTCACAGCCTCATGCTAAGGCCGATAGTGTCACAGGGAAATCACTCTATGTCCTGGTTACTCCAGGAGCTGCCCAGTTGGTTTTCAGTGTACACTTCTCTGCAGGTAGAGAAGATAATTGAGCTTGTGACTGGTCACTGCCTTCAGGGTGACAACAGGCCCAGTTTTATTTTAAAACTATAGTCATCATAAGCATTCTGGGTTAAGAAGGAGAGAAAACTAAATCAGATACCACAGTGATGCTACAGCAGTGTAAGACTGACACCATCCAGTAGCAGCACTGCCTTCACTAACTACTTGGTAAGTTAATAGTTTACATTCTTCTGGTATGCCAGCTCTTGGAGACGTAAGTTCACTGCTGCTGAAATGAAGGAGGTATTTTTGGATTAGTATGAGACACCTCTCCCCTCTTTTCCTCCTATCATGATAGACTACAGAAGAACTGTAAAGAAAGCCGCAGAAATTAATGCAGTAAAGAGCATTACCCTGCAAGCCTTCCTTGTGTTTTCTTCAGCCCACAGGATGCATGTGCTGCTTCTTCCAAATCTTTTTTCCTCCTGTTTCTGTTTGCTGACAAATGATGCATTCTCATGATTTTGTAATGGTGGCCATGTAAAGGGACAGAGAACACAATGGTCTGCCCATGTTCCCTCACCATCATTTGCTACTTTGAGTGTAAATATATATGAATCTACAGTTCTATGTTCCCTCTATAAGGAAGGAGTAATACATCTTTAGGTTTTATTACTATGGTTAAAAATGCAGATTTAATGAGTGTAAGTTAAACCTGATGTAAAAACACAGTTGATTCCACTGTCCATGGCTTACTCATGTAGACGCATAAGGATGCCTGATGTCAAGAAACTGACCAAAACTCAGTTAAGAGTTTGGTGCTCAATCCCAGATAAATATCTAACCAGGTCAGGCCTGGAGTTTTCTGTCTAATTCTCATTTATTTTTTATCCTAAGAGAAACAAAAAATTGATGATAAATATTTACTTGCATTTCTAGGCACCAGTGCCATTTTTGGGGTGATTCTTTCCCACATTTAGTAAGTTGAATCACCACAGAGTCAGATCAACAAGGTACTGGATAGCTTAGTCTGCCTATCAGATTTATTGTGTGTTGTGTCTCAGGCTAATTTACCCTCCTTCTCATGCTCTCCTGTGGCCTCCAGAGACCCACACCAGAAGATATTCTCTCTATCTGCAGTAACATGCAATAGTTCTTTTTCCTCATATGTCTCATCCCTTAGTCTCACAGAGGGGTGTCAAGAAAGCTGAAGGGTCTTCCTGGGCGACTTCTATTTGTTTAGAGAGCAGTGCAAATGGAGGGAACCTGCACAATTGCAAGAATAACTTTTTGACTAATTCACTCACAGAGAATGTGGAAGTTGTATTTCCACTTGAAAGTAGTGAATTAAAATCCAATTAAGAAACTATAAAGATGCATTTTAATTGTTTCTGCTGCTAGAGCTTTTTGTAGAATGAAACAGGGTGAGGTGCACCAAGCTCACTAATTAAATAGAGATAAGTGGTTTTGTTTATGTGTTTCCTAGACCTTGGAAATGAGCAATGCAGAAAAGATAGCATGAAGGTTATCTTGTACTGCATATAGGAAAATGTGACACTTCTTGTATCATATTTTACCATTACTTCTTGCAATGGGAAAACAGTGAAATAGCAAATTCAGAATGCCTGTGCTCACATGGTCCTGTCCCATACAAATTGTCCCACTGACTCAAGTGGAGGTGGTTTCCAGGAGCAGGTTTATAGGTTTAGAAATTCTGAAAATCTGGATAACAAAAACCAACTGCAAACCAAGTGCCAAAGAGACACTTGGAACATGCCTCTTGGGTCTCCTCTTGCAGCGTGAGTTAGCTTGGGTCCACCAAGGTCAGTGGAAGAGTAGACTGGAATTTTCTACTAGCATTTTTTCCATTAAAAAATCTTATTTGAAGAGAATATTTAATTTTAACCTCAAAATCCTACAGGTGAAAGATGTAACATTCCTTGACAAACTGGAAATAGTCTATTTAAGATGTCAAGCCAAATTTTTGTTGATTTTCAGTAGCTAAAAGGCTTTGATTTTATTATTTTCCCCCAGAAGTTACATTTTTAGCAAGGACTTTTGGAGGAGGCAGAATATTTCAAGATTTTAATTTTTTTTTGTGTGTGAAAATGATGTTCTTCAAAGGTGCTCTTGTCAGCCAGATCTCGCGTGCTGAAAGTAGCTCCGTTTAGCAGTGAGTCATTACGGAAATCTGAAAGATAAAACAATTGAAAAGAACATGTACTGCTTGGCTTCACATTTTTCCAGTCCTTTACTGTGGAGGACAGAGGCTTTGTTTCTAGTGCAGATAATTTGTCAGCAAATGAAACAGCTCATCTGAAATAGCAATAGCTCCTGGCAGAGTATCGCATTACAGGTTATACCAATATAATGCTGTTATTAATATAGTTATTTATATTTAAGTTCAGTGCATGGGACAATGCAACACAATAAACCAGAAAATCAGATGGAGTCAGCTTGGTTTTGACTTCACCATGCTTAGAATGTTGCATATGTTGTATGGAACTGCCTCTTAGTAGTAGGTTTTGTTCTCTGAACTAGAATTTTATGTTTTGGAAAGAAGTCAAAATAATGGTAAGACAGTTCTATAATAGTTCTGGTACAAGTTCTATAGGTACTAATGTCATGGCTGTTTACATGCAAACATTCATAAAAGCTAATGTTGCAGCCACAAATGTTAGCAAGTTGTTGCCCAAAATACATAACTGGCCAAATTCTATAAGTAAGGATTTATAGATAATTTAGAGACAGAGACAGAAATACAACTAAGGAACACTATTGTGGTTTAAGCCCAGCCAGTAACTCAGAACCATGCAGCTGCTTGCTCACTCCTCCCCTTTTCCTTCCCCTCTGCTCCCAGAGGGATGGGGAGGAGAATTGAAATAAAGTAAGTCCCACAGGTTGAAATAAGAACAGTTTAGTAACTAAGGTATAACACAGATCACTCCTGCTGCCACCAATAATAATAATGATAAGGGAAAGAACAAGAGGGGAGAATATAAAACTAAAAGGGGAAAGGAAAATAAAAAAACTATAAACACAAGTAATGCTCAATACAATCGCTCACCACCCACTCACCGATACCCAGCCTGACCTGAGCAGCAGTCTGGTCCTTCCAGGCTACTCCCCCCAGTTTCTATACTGGGCATGAGGTGCTGTGGTATGGAATGCCCTTTGGCTAGTTTGGGTCAGGTGTCCTGTCACGGCTTCCTCCTGACTTCTTGTACCCCTCCTCACTGGTAGAGCATGAGACTGAAAAGGTCTTGATCGGGGTAAGCATTACATAGCAACAACTAAAACATGGGTATGTAGTCAGCACTGTTCTCAGACCAAAGTCAAAAACACAGCACTGCGCCAGCTACTAAGAAGGAGAAAATAACTGCTACAGCTGTACCCAGAACAGTGTCCACTCCATATTCCATGCCATTCATGTCATGCTCAGATCCCACATTTTTCAATATACCATCCCTTTTTGTCTCATATACATACACACACATACACGGAGATACCATTCCTTAGACCACGGACCGATCCCTATAAAGTCTGCTAAAGTCATTCAGTCCATAGTGTCAGGCTCCATCTTTAGTTGCAGTCTTTCAGGTCAGGAGAGATGGTGTGCAGAGATGGATTGTTGCATGCTAATGACACCACTGAACTCGTCTGGTTTCATCAAAGTTCATTCTTTGTGGGAGTGATGATCAGAGGGAAGTCAGGGTCAGTTCATGGTGACCTGAGGACAGTTCTGCTGTTGCTGGCTTTTCCCTCATAGAACTCCAGTCTGCTTCAGATTTTTCCATCCACAGCTAATGACTTCACATCCACCCTATGGTGCTCTGTCTCCTAAGATGAAGAATCATGAGAGATCATATGTATCATGCGAGAAGTTACCTAGCCTGTGAATTCAGGCTGTGTGGAAGAAAACAGGCTTTTGTGACACATTTCAATGCCTTTCTGAAGTTAAAGCATGACATTTTCATGGTTTTACTTTAAAAGACAAACTTGGAGGCATAAAAGCCCTATTTTTTGTCTAGTTCAGTTAGGTGTTCATGCGGTTAGATCCGGCTATATCATGCTTCCATGAGACCTTGAAAGGTATTAGTGATGGTGAAAGAAAAAAATACAGATTTTTGGGGGCACACATCTCTTTTAGTTGTTTTAATTGTTTGACCTGAACTTTTACCTTGATCTGTCATTAAAATATTTTTTAAATGGCTTAAAGTAACTTTGTGGTCCACTGATCTATTAATAGTTCTCAAGGAAATATTAATTATGCTATTATTCTCAGATTTGTGTTTGGTCTGTTCGATCACACGCACGACCTTTGCAGTCAGTGGTTCAGTGATCTACTTCCTTTATCACAGGGTGGTTTTCCATGTCTAGCTTGTCTGCCATGTTACAACACAAGAGTGTTACTTCTTGTGGACTGCATTATGTGCACAGGGAGTATGCAAACCTGTATCTAGCAAAATGCATTTGAGAATTGTTACTGTGCTGTCTTTGATCTTAGCAGTCCCATTATCATAGAATCATAAAATCATAGAATAGTTTGGGTTGGAAGTGACCTTCAAAGGTCATCTGGTTCAAACCTCTTCAATGAGCAGGGACATCTGCAACTAGTCAGATTGCTAAGAACCACATCTAGCCTGGCCTTGAATATCTCCAGGGATGGTGTATCCACCCCCTCTCTGTGCAATCTGTGCCCGTATTTGACCATACTCATTGTAAAGAATTTTTAGCTCACATCCAGCCTCTTTTAGTTTGAAACCATCACCCCTCATCCTGTTGCAAAAAGCCCTGATAAAAAGTCTTTCCATATCTTTCTTAAGAACTGAAAAGCCACAATAAGGTTTCCCCATAGTCTTCTCCAGGCTGAACAACCCCAGCTCTCTTATCATTTCCTCATAGGAGAGGGTCTCCATTGCTCTGATTATTTTTCTGGTCCTTGTCTGCACCATCTCCATCAGATCTTTTTTTGATTCTTGCTTTTTCTTGATGTGTTTCCTTGATGGGCCACTTGGCCTCAGTTGAGCTAAATAAAATACAGCTTTCCAGACTAAATTGAAAGGATTCTACATCAGGGTTCACTGTCCAACTAGATAAAAACTTGTCCAATGGCAGGGCACAGTAATAGGGAACAGAATGACTTTTTTAGAAGACTTGTGCCAACTTAAAATAATTATAGTGCTATATTTAAACAGCTTTAGAAGTGTTTCAGCATGATGCTAAAAGATAACTAACTGACACTAAGTTTCTGAAGAGGTCCTTGTTCACATGTCAGTCATACCACAGAACAGCTGCAGGTTACTTCAACAAGGATTATTTGGTTGTAGAAAAAATATTTCTTGTGGCAAAAGTGCACACTCTTTATTATCCAGTGTCTGTAAAACATAAATGTACTTGTAAGAGTACTCTGTATAATCCGTGGTGATCTCAGTATTAAGCTTACTGTTTTTTCTGCTAATGATTCCTGTTTTGAAGTGTGCTGTGGAAAGTTTGTGGCTACAGACAGGTGCTACAAAAGTATTTTACTGAAACCTAGGAACTCAGAGACATGAATACAGGTAAAACCTGTAAGTTTTTAACTGTCACAGTTAGGAAGAATGGGGCTGTCACAGGTAATAACTTAAGAAATCTGTGAATCAGCGGTGCCCTGTATATCTAGTGTTTGGTGACAGACAGTACACCTGATCGGAAAATCATAGTGAAAATGTCATTTGAAATATTAACTATTACTTGCCTTTTGCAGACCAGTCCAAATATGCCTCATGATCTGTAAAAACCTCAGAAAGTCCACATCCTTGTTCAGTATTATTTGGAGCTATGCTTGTTTGCATCATGTCATACTATGATCTGGTTTACGTAGTAAAGTATTTGTTGGTAGCTAAAAGAATGGAAATTAAAGGTGTTAATAGAATAGAATATTCTTTGGACTTTTAAAGCCATTTGATTTCTAGAGGAGATGGATGAGCAAATGGAACTACCTATTATTTAAAATTGGCCTTAGAATAAGAGAGGAGA
>JBAFWW010017773.1:7256-19394 GCA_036873685.1 Agapornis canus
GGGGTAGAGAAATACATTGAAGATAGATATCTCTAGCATTCACTCTTCCTATGTGAAAAATCTGCAAGGCATCCTGCCAAAAGTGGGAACACTAAGTAATAACATACGATTGAATATAGCAAATTCTTTCTATTCATTACTAGTTTCACCCACACTAATTTGCTTGTGAACTCAATTATTCACTTATTTTCTCAAAGGACATTTCACTGAAAGTGTGTTGTCTTTCTTACTAATGTTGGGCTTGATCAATGGCTCGCTGAAGAGGATGGAATTATATGACTAGCTCAAGAAGCTCTGGAATAGGTCCATGTTTCCAAATTACTACTGCCTCACTGCAAAGTAATTATGATTTTCCTTTGCTTTAAGATTGCTTTCAAACAGCCTTATAACTTTCACAGAGCCTTGCTGTTTGAAATAGTATCTCTTTTAAAGTAATAGCCTGCATTGGGTTCAAATTCATACTGTTATTGTCAGTTATTTTCTGCTGACCTATTAGAGGTGTATTTCCCTTCTTAATTTATAGTTCTTGTGAAGAACACAATTTTCCAGGATATCCAAACAGCTACCTCAGGATGAGCCAAGTTGCAAAACATTTTCCTTTGGTTCTGATTATTTCCTTTTGGATAAAATTTTTGAGAGAAAAAGTGAAGCAGCTGTGGGGGATAACAACATGTGTGCTATAGATGTGCTTTTGCACACATAATTCAAGAGCAGCAATCGAGATTTTCAAATGCATTTAGGTGTCCATGTAGAGCTTCACATCTCACCAAACCCATCTTTATAGTAAAAAGTTACTATGAGATTTTACATGTATAGCTATGAAAATCTACATTTTTTGTATGCAAGTTTTAAACATGTTTCTATTCTTCCCTCCTCACCTTTGTCCCCCCTATCTGAATGTACAATCTTTTCTTGAGATGGCTTTAGGCTACTGCTGGCTCTTTGCATGGCATACTTTGTATCACGTTAGACTCTTTAAAGACACAGCCAATAAGGAACCATGAAATTAACTTCATTACATTTTGAAACAGTGACCTGAAGACTGACATTTCTGTTTTAAAAATACCCAGTTATATGGTTTTCAGGACAGAATATTATTGTTTCCTTGAGCATTTTAAAACATGTTTTTCAACTGGCTGTTGGCCAGAGACAGATCTAGAACAATCAAGTTTATCATATTTTCTACTTATTAGCCAAACACTTTATGATCTCCATAAATAATCATGCATCTGATTTACATTGTGAAATGAGTATTCCAATTACAAGATTTTGCTTGCCTGGAAGAGAAAATACAAGAGCTGAATTCAGCTTTGTCTAAGATACATTTTCAATGATGAAATATTTGAAATTGTAGTAATCAGAGTAAGGATCTTCTTTCCTTTACCTACTTAAAACTTTCATCAGAATTTCATAACTGGAGCACCCAAAACCTAAAATACTTGTTATAAATGCATCAACTTGTAGTGTCTCAAAAGCATGTGATATTTTTACGGGTTGAAATACCACAGGTAGACTATGATCAGGACAGCTTACCCCTTAAACTCTATAGCTTCTCCTGACCTGACCATGAACATTTGGTTAATGCCTAATACACCCAAATCTCTTCCTTTTCAGTAATTCTCAGGATCTTTTAATTAAAAAATGCATTTTCATTTCTGTGACAGTGCTGGATTTGTAATCATTGGTGGAAAAGTTTTTAGACTTACTGCCTTGCTTGAGGAAATATGGCTGCCATCACAAAAACTATCCTTCTGTACAGCCTTGAGCATCTTTCCACTTTTGTTTGTGCTTTAGATCAGTTTATAGCATTCATAGAAGAGATTCTTCTGAGTATCATAAGACAACCTTCTTTGTCAAGAGTCTCCTCTAACTAAAAAAAATCAAGCTTCACATATAACATTTTCTTTCGGTAGTCCTTATCACCATGCTCATTCCATATCTGATAGACCAAAAATTCACTCCCTTTTATCTTCTTGCTTCTGCCTTTTTCTTTAGCAATAGGATCATACACAGTATGAAACAGACTCACCTCTCTCAAAGAAACCCGCATTTAATGTGACTTTCTTCATTCAAAACCTTCATCTTACTCATTCCTAAACTCATAAAGGACATACCCACTGATACTATTTTTCAGTTCGTTTGTGTACTTCACTTATTTTAGCTTCCATTATTTACACTTAGCTAAAAACACTCTTCAAATCTCTGCTGACTCCTTAAAATATCATTGTTTCTTCAACTTTAGCAGGGGTGACAACCACACTCATTGTCTGTAACATCTAGTTCTACCTTCAGTTTTGGTTGTTCTCATTGTCTAATTCTTTCATGTGTTTTTGGAGGATTTCCTCATTCACCTACAATTTTTCAAACAGAAGTCAAAAGGATGCCAGTAATTCAACTCTATTGTCTTCCCAGGTCACAACCCTAAAGCATTGCTATACCACTAACTGATGAAATCCTGTGCTTCATCTCCAACAACAGCTGAACACAGATAATAAATAAATAGAATAAAGAAGAATATTTTAACCCTTCCTCTGTCCAATTCACACATTTGCAACTTAAGGAGCTAGACATATTTCCTGTGCATTTAAGTAGCCTTCAGTGGATTTCTGTGTCATACAATAATCTTGCCTCCTGCATAACCACAGAATATTGTGAATACAAGAATTTCCACAGCTTAACTCCATATTGCCTGAAGAATTACCACCTTCTGCTTGCCTTGAGCCTGCCACTCTCCCCTAATTCTTCATTACAGCCTCATCCAAACACAATCAGTCCCTTTCCAAACCACTAGTGGTTTTTTTTTACACACTTGTAATCTCTCTTCCAGGATGAAGAAACCTAATCCAGTTTTCCCTTAAAAGGAAAGTACCCACAGTAACTTACTGGCATAAGCAAATGATTATCATCTTACAATTAGTCTGTTTGTCTAGGTGATTTTTAAGCACACTGTACAACAGATGTTCCTCAGAAGTAACACCATCACTATGACCCTGCTAATAAATTGCAGTAAGAATTATTGAATTTACAGAATCTCCAAGAAGCTCTTCTCTAACCATCAAGCTGGTGAAGACTCTCATCTTACACCACTACATTGTCACTCTATTCTCTAGCCTTGGCAATTATGAACTTACACAACTTAAATTTGTTTAGACATTGACCTTCCTACTCCACAGTTCTTCTCTGGCTATCCCTTATTTTTATGCCTTCCCTGTATATCAAATAGAAGCTGTCCTTCACTATCCACACCGCCACCCATTCTATAACAGGGGGTCAATTCCCCACTTGGGGAGGGCTTACTCTGTACCTCCACATTCATTCTGGGCAAAGAAACTTCACACAAACACATGAAAGCCAATCTTAAACATATCCTTTTTCATTATACCTCAAAAAGCCAGCCTTCAACATAAATTGTAAACCAACAGTTCTGCTCTCACAGCCTAATATAATGTCTACAATCTTGCTCCACTGGTTTACTGCTTTGCCCTGCCAACTTCTTTATATTTTTCTCTCTTATACTGTTGAACAATTGGCTTGCAGAATACAAAGCTTGGACAACAGGTTCCTGATTCACAGCTAAAATTCCCTGACACCAGAGGCCATATCCACAAAGATATTTGTAAACCTAACTTTCCAGTGACATCAGAGGGGAGAAAGGCAACTAAGTATTTTCATGGTCTGAACTCATTCAAGTAACATTAAAAGATGAGTTTTAAAATTTTTGTGTCATGAAAGCAGTTTCAGCCCTATTGTATAAAGACAGAGTGAGTTTACATATCAAAGTGTTGTTTGGTTTTACTGTTTGACAGTATGTGCAAGATCCACAATTTTTATACATTATTTGCAATTTTGAGTATGGTAATATCAACCAGCTGATGAACCTTAACTAGGAATAACAACAACATCTAAACTCGGTATCCCGCCAAATACACATCGGAATTATACAAAGCACAAACACATAAATCAGCTGAAATATGTGAAGAGAGTTCACATTTCTCTGAAAGACCCTTATTGCTTTCCATCAGTCTCAAAACCCTGCCATTGAGAAACATTAAATGCTTGCACTCATTTTAATGTTTTGTGATAAAGTTTTTATGTTTGACTCACTCTCAGTACCTAGCTGGCACTGGCATACCCAGCCACAGGGGACTTCGGCTGAGGAATAATTATACGCATCTTTTCACAACTGTCCTGGGTTTTTTCTACATTTGACAGATTTTCATGTCTAGTCCAAAACTTCAACTCTGTTATTTGCACCACTTGGAAAGCTTGCCTAGCCAGCCCACTTCTGCCTTACTTCCTTGCTGTTCTCCATCCTGCACATAACAGCAGCTAAACAGTGAAACGTGGCATTTCACCTCTACCATCTTTTGCTGAATGCCAGGGGTCATGAATTCAAATACCTGAACTGTTTGCAACTACTGTAAAAACACAAAAAGTAGTTCTTCTTGCACCCACCCATAGTAACATACTTACTGGTGTTTGCTATCTTTCATGTCTTGTTTTCCCCTTTTTATTAGCTATAGAGCTAGTTTTATAGTGAACTCATGGACTTGGATAGCATGCCAGATGAAGAGTATTGATTGCTGTTTTCACAAAAATAGGAAGCTCTGGCTTTGGTGATTTTGAAGTTTTCTTAACTGGCATCGTAAATCTGCTTAACAAGAGCACTTTGCACTTCATAATCAGTTGTAAGCTGGTTTTGCTCTGTTAGCAAGGATTATCAAGTACTGCATGCTGCAGTTCATGCTTCAACAGTAAGTAACCACACCTGCAAGATGTTTTTCACAACAAGATTTATCCTTCCTCTGAAGAACCTCACTTTTGGAAGACTATTTTCAATATCTCATGTATCAAATCTGTTTGCTATCTTTGCCAAGTTATGTTTATGTAATTCTAATACTTTTTGATTGATCCTTTTTTTAAAATATAACTTTATTCTTTGGGTGCCTTCCTTGAAATGCGCATATTAGGAAAAAAAACCAAAATCATTCTAGCTTCTTCACAAGCCCAATGGAAAGATAAGGAATAACTGAGCTCCAGGGATAAAGTGAGCAATATTGTACAGTATGACATATGCACTGACCACCCAGATCAAGACAAGAGATCAGCAAAAATTGTTATTACATGACATAAACAGCAAGAGAGAACAGAGACAGGTGATGTCTTGGAAAACTCCACCTTGTATTTGGTGTGGTTGGGATTAAGCTGATACTGGCACATTCATTTGGACTTCTGAATGAGGGTTTTTCTTCCTGCTCTGGGACCTCACAAAAATATTATCTGCAATTTTTCATAGCTGTCTATGTCCTACAATATGCAAGTCTCAGTTTTTTACATGTCATCTCAATAACTGTAAATTAATGTGTACTTCACAAAATCCCTTCTACAGACAGTTTTCATTAAGTCCAGAAAGCAGGAATAACTAATGTTTTTCACAATTTGCATGCAAAAACCATTTCTCTCAAGCTAACCTAATAATAACAGTGTCTGGGAGTGATAACCCTGAATTTAAGACTTATTTTTAAGCAATCAGATGCAAAAAAACCAAGGTCATTTCCCTTTCCAGGACATCCTTTACTGCCACCATCACGTACTAAGTATTTCAGAGTACTTTTACAATTTTTATTCAAATGCTTAATAAGGAACATGGCAAAACTTATTCTAATGTCACCTCAGGAAAAAAAAAATACTTTGTTGCTGTGATTTTGAATTTGAGAAGAGCGTTAGAAACTGCTGAGCTCCTAGAGAACTAGAGCCTGCCTCAGCTCACCTCTATGGGGTACTCTAAGCATCATCCAAAAGGTTCCCCTCTGTACATAAAGGCCAAGGATTCTTGCATGGAAGTCAACTGCAATCTCCTTCTTCTCCCCCCTCTATCCCATACTTTCATATCCACTTACCTTTTGTGCACTACCCTTAGGATAAATATGCAGCTGGCATACAGGAGTTTTGTAGGTTTAGACATCTGAGTGATCTGGACACAAGGAAGACACACAAAGACTTCTTGCTGTTGGGCATGCCCTTCCTCAGCTGCATGTGTTTACATATGTCTTCATGCACAAAATGATTTCACCTGACTGCTGTTCTCACCTGACCTCCCACTGCCCTCCTACTTCTTCACCTTTCTCTAAAGAAGCTTAACTCCCAATCACCATCATGGCACTGCTGCTTCACAGACTGGGTTGTATCTGCCTGTGAGAGTGAATGTGTCGTTATCTTATTCTGTACTATATGGGGAAAAGAGCAAAATATCTCCTCTACTTCGTTCAAGTTATAGTGAGTTTATAGGTTGAATATACACATAGCCTCACTAATCAGGGACAGCTCTTTGCACAATGCAGCCCTCCTTTGTTTGTCCTGCACAGTCCTATAATAAACATGACATTTTTTTTCACAGTTATATAACCAGATTTTTTCTACACACAAGCCTAGGACAGGACACATATCACTGTTTCTGGTGGCACAGAAAGACTCTCCATGCACTTGCAAAGCAATACATTCACTGGGATGTGTTAACAAAGAGTGTTGAATGAGCATTGCAGCTGAGTGATCTCTGCTGCCTGAGAAGAGGCTCAGCGGTAGGGTTTCCATGTGGTAGAGCATGGGACAGGGTGCTGTGAGGACAACTGGGCTGGAAAGGGAAGTGTCAGTGGTCACCACAGCTGTGACATTTCACTTCTTTCCAAAGTTTTCCACTACTGCAACTTCCCAAATGTAGACTTCTGACACAGAATGAACAACCAGAAGTAACTGATCTCAGGTCCTTCCCTGGTATAGCTGGGACTCAGTGAGTATGTTTTAGTTGAAATCACTGCACTTTGGGAGAGACCCATGTCACAGACCAAGGTCATTTGGGTCCTGATATCTTTACTGGTTGCCAGGGCAACTCTCCATAAGTTACTTCATCTCCTTCCTAATGTTTACTTTGAAGCTTCAATGCTGCTTTCAGAAACTGTCTTGGCTTTATTGTTGTCTTGCTTTTGATATATACTCTTACATTTGACATTCATACAGACTCTGCCAAAAATTAATGCATTTCAACATACAGCTAACAAAAAATGTCATCCTTCCCAGCTCACTGTGGAACAATGAAAGTGAGACTTCCCCCCCACCAGCAAATCTACTAAATTTATTACACTGACATACCATATTTACCATTTTTTTTTAATCACTAAGTTGACATCCCATGATGCCATAAACAACCCATGATGCCACACCTGTGCTGAAGTATACCATTCAATTCTTTCTTTGTGCACATAAGATGTCAGAGGGAGAAGAAATTAATCACACATTGCCAGAATAGCACTTGCAAAAAGATGAAATGGTTCCCTGGCAACGAGGAACAGAAAGGCAAGGGGGAACCACGTTAAAAGTTTGTTAAGCAAAGGCCAAGCTGATCAGCTTTATTGGCTTTCCTGTAGTAATGCCTGGGAGCCCCAGTCTTGGGCTGGTCTCCACCCTCCCTGCACTGCGCTCATGCCTAATGAGGTCCTTGCACACCAGAGTCCATGTTCTCAGGGGTACTTTCAAATGACTGTGTAAGGAGGTGGAGAGTCCTAGTCCCGCTATGCATACAGCATCTGGGGCACATTGCTCTAGCAAAACCAATTTTCTTCTTTTAAAGAAATTACTGTAATGAACTTTTGTTATTAGGGCCAACCTAATCATCTGCAAGTCTGTTAGCACAGTAGAGAAGATTGGCATTGGAAAGGAATGTAACAGGAAAGCATGTGACTTGGTTGGGGGTGTTGTTTGTTTGTACTTTGCTATTATTACAAGCAGTTAATCTGTTCTAGTCTCCAATGAATTCCACCAATATGCAATCCTGGGGAAGGGCACCATCTGAAGAATGCATTCTGCATTATTTTAGCTTTATCAAATGTTCTGGGCCAAATCTGCGTATTGGCAAGTCTTCAGTGGACCTCAGCCAGCTTGTATTCAGCTGAGTATCTGGCCCAGTTAAAAGTTTGATTAATACCATATTCAATGTTCTAACCCCAGTGCAAAGCATATTTGCACAGAACTATCACTTATCTAGTAAAAGAATTCTTCTGAGGAAAAGAGAGGATGTGACTTCATTTTAAGAAGTTAGGTGTTTTACCAGTAACCAGCAAGACCAACTCTGTTATTTCTAATAAAGAAATGTTGTACCATAATAATAATTGCCATAGACTATACTGACCTGGTTTATACTAAGGGATGAAAACTGATATCCCTCACAACTGCATTCTACTCACTATTCTGTAACTGAAAAATCTCAACACTTCACTATCACAGAGTTCTCATCAGTGTACAAGAAGGGGATATTCAAGCAAAAAAGCAAAATATTATGAAGCATCACTTGTGCAGTGTTTTATAAACTAAACCGACTCATCAAATAACATTTTGAATGGCAACAATCTTCCTATTGTTTAGTGCTTTTCTTCTCTTTGACCTCTTAGTCATCTCTTTAGGAAAACAAGGGCAAGATTTCCATATCTGTTGTCATCTCACTGCCTTTTATTGAAACTCTTCAGTTTCTGCTATATCCTTTGAAAATCAGAGTTCCCACTCTATATTCAAGATGGAATGGCCAACTCCCTAATTCCATAAGAGCTCTATAATTCCTTCATTGCACTACCTTACCAACTGCCATTTCTGACTGCTGTTATACATTGAGCAGCTCCTTCCACAGACCTGCCTACAGTGTGCCTCAGACAACATTTATAGTCTATCCAAAACTGATCAGCTGAAACTTTCCTCTGGAGGTTGTAACAACTTCACTTCTGCATTGCATTTAACATATCAGTGGAGAAAATACAGTAGGCTAATGGCTGTAACACCATTCTTTCATTAGGTATACATGAGTGAAAATTCAGAGTAGATATGATCATTTTCTGTGACTTTCTTTGCTGGTATGTTGCAACTGATGCCACCAAGTGAACAGTATTTCTCTAAACCCTTAACATTTTTCAAAACTTTTGTACAAATATAGTGATTTTTAGTTGGCTTACACTCTGTATGTTTGCTTTCAACTCCCTCTGAAGAGAAAGGGTTTAATAAAAACTATACTCACATGTTGATGCAACTTCAAAGCTGAAATGGACAGTTTGTTTTATTATTAAATCTTAACTTTTAGGCAGAATAGGAAGAGAATAATATTTATTACCTATAAAGACAAGTTCAGGCCGCTTTTGTGTCAAGTCTTCACAAAGAAATGTCTATATTACTTAGTAACTCTGAAGACATATTTAAAATATTTTTTTTCCTTAACTCTCAAGAAAAAAACTATTACGTCAGTCCAATTAGTTTTATCTTCAAAACAGTCTATAAAGATACACCTCTTTAAAAGCAGTGCAGTAGATAGGTGACACACCATTACCTTATAGATGAGAAAGCTCATCAAAGAATTTACTTAATGCACCTGAAAAGAGAGAAGAGTGAGGCTCAGTAACCATGCTAGAAGTCAGAATCGTTTTACACTGAAATCCTTCTGCAAATGCATGTAGCTGTTACTGTAGCCTCTTCTTTAAGGTCTGATCTCCTGAAATGAATGGAAATATGGCCACTACAGTCCTAACTGGAAAGCAGTGTTTGGGAAAAGTGCCTGCAGCCACACTGAATGGAAAAACCTGGAACTGCTTCAGCAGCAGAAGCTGTGCAGCTTGGTTGTCAGAAAAACATCCACATTGTATCACCACTGGGTACGTTTTCTGGGGCAGAAACAACAGGGCTATTCAAGCTGCAATTAGATGCACTCCTGCAGACATATCTAGATGAGAAAGGATGGAAACTTCTAAGGTAGCAGCTTGCCAAATTGCCTTTGGGATCCTAACACTTGTTTCTATGCTGCTTCTGGAAGAAAAGGGCAGGCAGCTAAGGATGGGCCTATGCAGAATACAAAGAACTTTAGTTTCACTACCTAGAGCAAGCATTAGAATTGTGCATTTGACCATCACAGGAAATTCAAAAAAAGCATTATCCAAGCTGGCCACTGGTAGGTTAATGTTGTCTTCTGGCCTGTAACACCAAGGTGCATGTAATGCAAGCAAGGATGGATGGAGAAAACTAATGCTTGACAAAGGGTCTGAATCTCCCAGCAGAGAAAAGTGTTTCCAAATAAAGGTTGCACTCGATGTCAGCAGACTTGTATCAATCAGCAGAATTGCTGCAGGCTGGAGGACCACAGTAACTTATTTAACTCTACTGACCTCTATCCTAGAACAAATCAAAGTTAAGCAAAGTTTCCTGGTAGGGACACCAGCTGTTAACATCTCATAAAAACTTCTAGTTATACTGCTTTGGCCTGTCCAGCCTTTGAAAATTATTTATTAAACTATTCCAAAAGTTATACAAAACACTGTTTCTACCTCCTTCTAGCTGATGACATGTCAAAACTCAGCTTCTGTGCATGACTGAGTGAGTAACTACAGGAAGAAAGCAATCCAGCTTCATGGAGCTTCCTGGCAGAGAGGTAGCTCATCAAGCAAACAGCAGCAGTTCTCCTCCAGCTGGGAGCTCAGTACAGTACAAAGAAAACAAAGCTTGAATCCTGGAGAGGATTAGGAATATATTCTCCAAAGACATTTTCATGGATTTAATAGGAAGGGAAAACAAGATGAGGCAGCCTTGAAGTGAATCTGTAGGGATCTATTGCAAAGATTCATAGAAGGTAAGTTATTTTAACCTAAAACATGTGTATGGCAGTGTAAATGTATAAAATGAATCCACTTTATGAGGCCCTGCTGGACAGCTGAAACTAAGAATAGGGTTTTTGACGCACACGATGCAGCTATATTTTCAGTAAGCAGAGTAAATTCTCTCCCAGTACAACTTCCCTTCTGTACTTATGCTGGTTGTGTGAACAGGGACCCACAGCTACCTAACACACTCTGTCTGCAGTGTAAGATTACAGGTAAAAATCAAAGACTTCCAAGTACTTGCCTGCAACCAGGGCATTTGGTAGGTTTTTATAAGGGTATATCTGGATCACATCTTCTTCAGGTTTGGCCTTTTCAAGTTCCAGAGAGTTATGAAATGGCTTCCACAACCATTGTCAGCAATGACTGGAGCAAGTACTGAGAAGTAGTAAAACGGTTGCAGTTTCTGCCAGAGTATTTTTTTAAATAAGACTTGCAATAAGATTTGATCAGAATGAATTCTTGGACGATTCAATGTGTGGAATTCAAGTGACATTGATCATTCCAATTATCCAATCCCCTTATCTTCTGTGCTCAATCATGGACTTGCAGTATCTGCATAAGCACTTTCTCTTGTAAAGCTCAGTGGGAAACATTACATAGTAACTGCACTGCTTTTCTCCTTAAATTTAACCACAGATTGTGCAGACATCATCCATGAAAGTGCCATAAAAATTGTAGGGATGTGTCTCAGGCTATATTGCCCTGCTGTTTTTTTTCAGATGCAGCAACACTGGAAAAGCTCTACTCATACATCTACATTTACACATTAAATCCATCTTCACAAATGAAAGGAATTGGTGACAGTAATTACAACGTGGACAGCTCACTGTTGAGTTACTCTCTTCCTAGTTCCTCTGAGAAAAGCAACAAATAGTAAGGCAGATGTTGGATGCTTTACAGAGCTTCTCACAGGTTTGCTATAGAAGGCAAACGCAGGGAAGAAAAGTGTCTATGCTAGCAACAAGCTAATCTTTACCTTTGTAAACTCCATAGTTACTAGAAAGCAGCTCATGATATCTCAATATTTCCTCTGACCCATGCAGACAGCAACTACAAACATTACCAAGTAGCAATCTAACCTCAAAAGACTTTGTATAAACACCAGCTTTTCAAATTTCCCAGAGATCTCTGTAATTGCCGTATTTAGATGCTAGCATTAAAAATGAACTGGAAGTGGTAACTGGTAAGAGAAAGAACCTGCATGTAGGCATATTTAAACTTTCTAGTTTTAAGTGCAAGAAGAGGCAACTTTAATACATGAGAGTTCAAAGATTTTAAAGGCCTGTTTGCACAACTGGCATCAGTGTACTAAGAGGGTCTTCTATTTCTCTTCATAATACAAATGTCTTATTTCTAGATGTTATAATGGCAAAGAAACAAAGACAAAAGCAAAGAAACAAACAAACAAAAAAAAAACAAAAACAAAAACAAGCCAACATACACACACCCCCAACAA
>JBAFWW010017774.1:0-10329 GCA_036873685.1 Agapornis canus
CAAGAAAGGGGGGTTGAGTGAGTGAATGAGCTGCGTGGCTGGGTTTAAACCACGATGCCAAGGCTCAGACATCTAAAAGTGTTTAGTCACCTTAATGGCTTTTGAAGAGACTTAAGAGTTAAGTATCTATTTATCTTCTGAGGTTCTGGATTAAAGTCACCAAAAGACCAGATCAGCTGAAATCAGACCAAGTATTTCATGTTCTGGGCAAGTACTACTCAAATAATAAACCCATTTAAGATTCAAACAGCTAAAATACTGATTTATTTTACAACAGAGTACTTTTCTAGTGCATGAATTAAGGCTGTTCTTAGTAGCCATGTTTCTTTAAAACAGAATCAGTTTGGATCCTCTTCTAGATGTGCTACTGTCATGTGCTGTGTGCACAAAACCCTCAAAATAGTATAGTATGAACACCATTCACCTGCCTGCCACATCTCTAGGCTTGCGTGCTTGAAGTTATGAAGGTGGATTGACCCTATCAGCCCTCCAGTTCCCTTGGAAAGTCAGAATTCCAACTTTAAAAAGTGGGTAGGATCAGCTGGTGTATTTGAATAGTTAAAAAAAAGCCCAGCTAACAGAGGAAGCAGAGCATTGCTGTTCTGAAAAAGGCGATGTTTCCTGTTTAAAGCTGAGGAGCTCAGTGGTGGGAGGGTGTTCGTTTTAGAGGTGGGTTTAAGTCTCCTGACGTTTACTGACCAAATTTTGGTGAAGGTATGAAACAAAACATTAGATGCCATCCACATGACCTCTGTTAAGCTCTTGATATGGGATATTCACAAGTTAAACATGGGAAGAATGGCTTAGAGGCATGCAAGTCAGGTCCAAATTGGTTTGCAAACTGTATCTAAGCACAGTTTTCAGCATTCCACTTTCTCAGGGAATTACTGTGTAGTCCTGAGGCTCATCTGTCTGAAGACAGCAGTAGTTAGTGTGTTAATGATATGATTGTATGTGACAGAGTTGAGAGCACCTGCTGGGGTGCTGAAGGAACTGGTTCAGCATTTCAAGGGAGCTTGGTAGTTTGGAGAAGTGGCCTGAAGTAAATGAGGGAGAGGCTGAGTTCAGGACTGGTTCTCCACTACTCCCCCTGCCTAGGATGCAGACATGAACTTCATAGATGAAACATGGGAATAACCCATTTACTTTCCAGTTCTGAAGAAAAAGATAGGAAGCTATAGATGATCACAACCTGAATGTCATTCAGTGAAGTCTTTTAATGAAAGATGAGTTTTATTGGGCTGTATTAGTAAACCCTCTGAATCATTCTGCCCCATTTTGGGCACTGTATTTTAGGAGAGATAGGCACCAAGTAAACACAATGCAAACAAGAGGAGTAAGAACACTCAGGGTCCAGAGTATGTGGCTTCCAAAAGAAAGGAAGGGTAAAGATAATTTATCCTTACTTACTCATATAAATACAGACATTTTTACATTTATACCTATTTTTACACTTTTTCCTCTAAGTAATTTTTCTATGCTTACCTGATGAATGTCTCATTTCAAGAGCTCACAGAGCTGATGTGGGTGACATACAATGTTTCTTTTCATACTTGAACCAAAATTTGGTAAGGAAAAGTCAGGACATTCAAGTCTCACCTCTGAAATGTGAATTCCTTATCTTTAAAGAGGAAACATTATCTTATTCAGGAAAATCTATAAAGTAAGTGACTTCCAAAGGAGAACTGAAGAGTAGAGGTAGTCTATCCTAACCTATCAAAATACAACTGAAAAGCAATAGTAATAGTGGTAATAGTATTGCAGCATAGAGAGGGAAGAACTCCATTTGCCTCTAAGAGAGCTGGCAAGAAGTAACAACAGTAAATTGCAATAAAGCTTTTCTCTTACTCTCTTAAGGGTTGGCAGACCCTTAACAGCAATACAAGTGAACCACTGGGATGCTTTGCCCAGCAATTTGTTTCCAGTATCTCAGATCTTCAGGAACAAAATAGAGAATGCATTTGTTATGATCAATAGCTTAAGTTCCCTCCTAAATCTGTTTAAGTTCCCTTAAATTTGTTTGTCTGATCTTTTAATTCTATTTGACCTTTATGACTAAGCTACTGCTTTTAGGGGCCTACATAGAGTCACTTCAAAAGATATACTAAACCATGCGTAAATAAGATCCTAGTGACTAAAAGCAAATGAAGTAAGAGTGAGCCTTGTTTTTGAGATGTCTTTTATTAAGTGTTTAAATAGTTTTGATGATTTATTTGTTCTGTTTCAGTGGAGAGTCAAATATAATGAGTGAGCGTATTAGATTTGCATATTGGGTTTGTACTTTCCCTTCCATGTAAAAAAACTTACCAATATATTATTTCTTTTGAAGTAATGAGTAAAAGCAAGCACAAAAAACTCTTTGGTGTTCAGTTTTTTGTTTTACATTGGTGACATTGCAATATGCCACCATTATTTTTCATACCAGAAGAAGAGAAAATTGTTGCTGCATTGTTTTTGCAGTTGAAATTGAAAATATGCTTTGTTCTGGCCTATTTATTTTTAATTCTTTCTCTTCAGTTCTTTTTGCCTCTAGCAGAATACCACTTCACCCTAGAAAAGTATTAAACCAAGCAATATCCATGCTGCTTATTTGGCCTATTCCACCAATGTATGAATCTGTATCAAAACTGTCAGAACAGACTTTTCTATTGCCTCTCACATCACTTAATGAATTGCCCTGTTGATGCACTTTCTGCACTGATGTCTTGTTTACCATTTCTTTTTGACTTATTGCAGAGGAACTTATCCCTTTGTATTGCTTCTCATATATCCAGTGGCTGAAGTGTCCCCCATATCAAATTCTGGTGTGTGTCTGAGGAGGACAGTGAAGGTGGTGAAGGGTCTGGAGCACAAGTCTGATGAGAAGTGGCTGAGGGACCTGGGGTTGTTGACCCTGGAGAAAAGGAAACTGATGGGAGACCTTACTGCTCTCTACAGCTACCTGAAAGGAGATTGTAGTGAGGTGAATATTGGTCTCTTCTCCTAGGTAACAAGTGACGGGATGAGAGGGAACGGCCCCAAGTTGTGCCAGGGGAGGTTTAGATTAGATGTTAGGGAAAATTTCTCCATTTCTTTCTTCACTGAAAGGGCGGTCAGGCATTGGAACAGGCTGCCCAGGAAGGTGGTTAAGTCACCATCCGTGGAGATAGTTAAAAGATGTGTGATGTGATGCTTGGGGACATAGTTTAGTGATGGACTTGGCAGTGCTAGGTTAACAGTTGGACTCAACTCAGTGGTCTTTTGGTTGGACTTTTGCAACCTAAATGATTTGATGCCTCTGGACCCACTCAGGTGTTCTTCAGTGTAAGGTTTAGGACTCTGATACCTATTTCTTGAGCAACAAGTGTTGGGGTTTTGAAGAGATGACCAGGCTGACTACCTGCAACTGCCTTGATTTGAAACTTTTAATTGGTTGTATAAGCCTGGAAAAAGCAGAGGATGGACACATTCACTTTGCAGCTTGGAATGTTCCAGAATGCAAGTGCATCAGCATCGAAGATGTAAGATGCCTGATTAAACAGTGACTGCAACATGGGCAATATGCTTTCTATTTTCAAGATTAATGTTCGTGTCTCAGCTGCTGTCATCACATTGTGGGGCTAGAACTGGAGGACTTGAAAAAGCTTGCTAGTCCCTTTCAGAGGTATTTGCTTAATGGATAAACAAGATAGAATCTGCAAATAAGACCTAAGCTTTAGTCATGTCATTTCACAGCATTAACCCTCTGTTTATCTAAAAGCCATTAAATTTGCTAGAACAGATAGTATCAATTCGCAGTTCAGTTATGTTTTCTGTGTCAACCCTCTTCTAGTCCTCTGATTTCCAGAACTTGAATGTACATGGGGTGAATTTTCAATGGCATGGATTAGTGCAAGGTACTTGAGGGATTATATATCTTCCTCCTGGTTCTGATACTGTGGGGAGGAAATAATCTGATAAAAATGCATGGTCCTGAGGGAATTCACCTCCTCAGATTTTAACATCTTTATTTTGGATGACTTTTGAGGGGAGTGATATCCGGATGTTGCTGAAAGAGGATATTTTTAAACTGTGTTGGTAGACTGTTTTATCAAGATGGAATAAAGTATCTTTTGACATTCTGTTTATGAATAGTTAAACCAAGAAAGTATTTTCTTGCTTTCCAAAACCACTTTTAAACAAAGGCCATTTGGAGGATGATCTCTAAGGCTAAAACTACCTGATACATTAACTAGCTTGTAATTTGTAATTTATGGTGAGATCATGATGGATGGATCAAATCTGTAAGGATCACTGATCCTTACTCAGTCATGCCTCTTTGGTCAGCCTTTTTCCAGCTTAAGCATCACAATGAGTGTTTAGTAGAAGTTTAACAACAAAAACGAAATTCTTCATATTAAAAGGTGTAGCAAAGGGGTAGGGTTAGCTTTGCTTTCGTGCATAGGTAGCATGTTAGTGCAACTTCTTTGCTGCTGACAAATGTACTGGAAATCCATCTGGGGAAAAAAGGCAGTTGCTTGTTTCACTGGTTCCTTACAAGAAGCTTTTGCTTTCAGATGCCGGGTGTCTTGCATTGTTTGCAGTCCGTGGGCTGCAGGGCAAGGAGAAAAATTTGTGGAAAGTAGCAGTGAAAACAGGTGATTTATCATGAGCAATCCCCCCAGCGTTGTGGTCACTGCTTGGCAGGAAATTTACGTTGTTGAAATGGTTCTGTCAACTAAGATGTGTTAGCATAAGCCCTTTTCAGAGAGGTTTTAATGTTGACAATAGAATACTTTATTCAGTAGATCTCTTTAGTTCAGTTAACTGTACACAGCAGTGTATGAAAGGACTGCTTTTTTTGTTTGTAGGAACAATCAGCTATTGCATGCAAGTTACAGAAGATGAAATAATGTGACATGAAATGTTCACTTGATACTGGGTTTTGAGGTTTCCTCAGAAAATACCTTATAAAGACTTTAAGACAGTCCATTTATTTAGGATAGAGATGTCTGAATGGCTTTGTCACTGAGTTTGTCACCAGTAAAGGTAATTCATTTATTCTTAATGTGCACAGTTGAAGTCCCTGCTGAACTTTGCAGTATTACCAGTTTGCTTGTAATTCTTGGAATTGAATGCCAGAATTTACTATGTATACTAGATGTGCTAGCGCTGTTCAGATCAGTGGTTTTGCAGAACTGTTTCCAAACTGTGCAGCATTAGAGAATGTCTTCACTCCTACTGCGTTGCCATTAGTCTTTTACCTAGGATTGTTGCTTTCAATACTCTGAAATACATTGGACTCAAGTAGCATGTAAAATCTGGAGCCTTTAGTCTTCTAATCTATAAAATACAGTTAATGATAGGCAGGAGATGTAACAATCTTAGGAAAAACCCACTTTCATCCTGGGTGCTTTTTGGAAATGTGCCTCCCAAAAGTGTTTGGGAAGTGACAGCTGCATCTTATTAGCAAGTTGGCCTTACTTTGCAATGAAAACCTTTGAGCAGCTAAGTAGTAGCTTTGTTTTATATTTCAACCACACTTAATAACAGAAACATGTTTCCCTTGAAATTTCCTGAGTCCCTTATAGACATTTGCAAACACATATTTGTTCATTGGTTTTAATGCCTGAATCTTTCCTTTTCTCATTTTACATTTGTGTGGTACTGCTGAATTTCATGTTTCCACCCTTGCTGTAAGATGTCATGCATACGTAAGAAAGTAATCTTCATTGCCAAGATTATGAATTTAATGAGAGAAACCCTAGCTTGTCAAAATAAACACTGCCTGCTAACACCTGAGTTAACAGTAATGTCAAGACGTCACTAGATCTTTATTTTCTTGCTGAGTCCTGGTACACATCTATAATGTATATTTACCTTTTTTACAAGCTAACATTACAGGTTGATCCCCAGTGTTTCAAAGGTAGTGGAGAACAGGTAGGAGTATATATATGAGATTAAAAAAAGTTTAAATTGGTATGACAGAGATGCTGCTTTGTATGGGAGGTGGGGTGAAATAGCGATCACTTCGTTTTGATAAAAACCTAACCAGTTTAATCATATCAAGAACATCCTGTCACAGAAAATCTGGTGACATGTGTTTACTGTAATCTCCCACAAAAAGCAGTCATTGCTATCATAACTAAAACCGTCATGCTTGAAATGATAGAGAGTAGGATAATTCACTTCCTGTGAATGTAATTGCTGTACTAAAAATTCAAAGTGAAATTCATGTAGTAGGAAAGTAGCTATGATGACAGTCATTACAGCTGTGAAAGAAAATTCATTGGGAATTTATGCACAAGATACTGTTTCAATAACATCACATAAGTAAGAGAAAAGCTTACTTTTGAATGGACTCTAATTTGGAAATGACTCAGGAACCCTGGTCCTGTTGTTTTAAACCTATCTAGAGTATGTGTTTCACTAGAAGAAATTGGATTGGAAATACAAGGAAATGTTTGCTTTTAACAATTTAAGAATGAAAAGGTATCAAGCTAACTTGAAGATGAACGGTATGTGCTGTTTGCTGTTTTGTCCCTTAAACATGACTGTCCAGGGCTTTGGGTTTGCTCAGAGATGTACTAGTAACTTTTGGTGGGTACGTAGTCAGTGACCTCAAAATCAGCTTTGAATAGGGTATGGTTTGGTGTTTGTTTTTTTTGTTTGTTTTTTGGTTTTCTGTGTGTGTTCTGGGTTTTTTTTGTTTGTTTTGTTTGTATTTTTTAATAAGGGTGGGGGAGGCAAATAAACAATTAAGACAATTTATTGCCACTTGTAAAAAGAAGGAGTTTGCAAAGCAACACACATTTTTAAGAGGTGATAGAATTGTCTTGTATGTCTAAAATTCTCTGGTGGCACTGAAAGAACCTGTTGAGGATTAACTTCAGAAATGAGTTGCGTAAGCCCCTATATCTAATAAGGCAGCACTATATAAAATATATATATAAACAAACAAAAAAACCCCAAGTCCCTCAGAACTCCCGAACAAAAAATGGGAACTTAAATTCTGGTTTTTCCTTAGTCTTGGCTGTATTTGCTCATAAAATTACAAATGCTTGTTACTTTGAGTAGTTAGTTGTTTCTTTAAATAAATCATTCATTAGGTGTTTAGTACAGACACTTTTCAAAAGTGCATTTGCTGCTGCTGAAGGATGTTGCTGTTCTGCCAAAAGCTGATCCTTTCAGTGTTTCCCAGTGCCTCAGTCTTGTCGCCTGCTGGAGATGTATGTCAGTGGCTGAACGTCCCTTGCGTGTTGATAGCCTCTTGAAGGGGTAATCATATGAAGTCCCCATAATTCAAGGGGAAGTAGTCAGTGACGTGCTATACCACTGAGACACAGGTCAGTCTGCGGGGCTGGATGGGATCTATCCAAGGGTACTGAGGAATCTAATGGAATTGCTCACTGAGCCACTTTCCATCACTTACCAGCAGTCCTGGCTAATGGGGGAGGTCCCAGCTGACTTCAGGTTAGCAAACGTGATGCCCATTTACATTAATGGCTGGAAGGAGGATCCACGCAACTCCAGGCTTGTCAGTCTGACCACAGTGCTGGGGAAGGTTATGGAGGGGATCATCTTGAGTGCCATCATAGGACATGTACAGAACAACCAGGTGGTCAGTCACAGTCAGCATGGGTTTATGAGAGGCAGTTGCTGCTTAACTGACCTGGTCTTCTTCTATGACAAAGTGACCTGTTTAGTGAATGAGGGAAAGCCTGTGGATGTTGTCTACCTGGACTTTAGTAAAGCCTTTGACACTGTTTCCCACAGCATTCGTCAAGAGAAACTGGCTGCTCATGTCTTGGATGGGTAAAAAAATGTCTTGGGTGGCCTGTCCCGAAGAGTGATTATGAACAGAGTTAAATCCAGTTGGCGAAAGGGTTGTCAGGCACTGGAACAGGCTGCCCTGTTGTGTTCATAGGAAGTGATGGAGTCACCATCTCGAGAGATGTTTGAAAGACATGTGATGTGGTGCTTATGGACATGGTTTAGTGGTGGACTTCGCAGTGTTGGGTTAACTATTGGACTTTAAGTGTCTTTTCCAACCCAAATGATCCTATATCTGGAGACGAAGGAGAGGCCAAGAGAGGAAGCAGCGGAAAATCCATAATTTGGTACAGCAATGACAAACTAATATTAGGTTGTGAGAACATTAACTGGAGAGTGGTTACTATTTCTTGGAGCTGCTCTGAATTTCCTTTGTAGATGAACCTGGATGCTAAGCTTCTGTGCAGTTTAGGTGATGCAAGGAGTCTATCTCTTTCCTTTGGGAAATAGCTTTGAGGAAGTTCAGCCTTGTGACCATTGCCTAATCCCCTGATTTCCTTCTGTTAGTCTGGAAGAAACTTCAGGTCCTTGTAGGTGTGCTTGACACTGCTTTTGTTACGCATAATATGGATACTCTGAAAAAGAACAGCTCATGTTTTCCTTCTCCTTGCAAGTCAGGGCAGGAGTGACAGGAACTCTTGACAGGTGTGTAGTCAGAAGGAGGGTTTGTTATGCTTAATCTTCTCTCTTGTACAGAATTTAACCAGATCAGCTTTGGGAGTTGCATTTCACTAGTTACTAGGCTTTTTTGGGAGATAATTTTGACTAAAAGCTAAATCCTGTTACCTGTTGTTTGATGTTTTGGTAATTGCTTCTTGTTTCAAGTACTAAATGTCCATTTGATGGCTATGAACAGCATAATGATGTAGTCAGGATTTGCTTTAGAGGAAGCACATCTTCCTTTTCCCCAAAGTGCAGCCTAACACTACTTAATGATTCATTAATTTTTGTGTACAGTTTTGAGATTTACTTTCCTACCTGGCTATTTCTTCAGTATTTTTAGTTTGTGAGAGGAGTGTGTTTGTACATAAATGCATACCAGCTGCAGAAAATCAAAGCACTGAGCAGAGGCTAGTGTCTTTGTGTTAAATTGTGGTAGTCTGTCTTAGAACATTTCTTACTAAGAGAAGGAGAGAATGAGGAAAAAATGTAGTTATTAAATGGAATATATTCCATTCTTTTTGATTGCAGAAAGGGTTGCAGGTTTTTACATAGAATTACAGAATGCTTTGGGTTGGAAGTGACCTTAAAGATGGTCTGGTTCCAGCCCTCCTGCCATGGGCAGGGACGCCTTCCACAAGACCAGGTTGCTCAAAGCCCCGTTCAACCAGGGATGGGGCAGCCACAGCTTCTCTGGACAACCTCTTCCCTTAGTCTCTGGATACTGGAGTAGTGCTAGCTGTTGGAAAGGCACTGCAATTGGTAAGGAATTCCAGCTACTTAACCAGTCAGTGTTTCAAAAGGAATTTCTCTGAAGGTGGTGATACTTGAACTTAGGATTTCATCCATTTAGCAATATACAGATCCTAACGATTAGCCACAGAAATCCGTTTTACGCTAGGTACAAGTGAATTTTTAACTCTTTCTGAAAGATGAATGAGCTCTTATTTATAGGGACCTCATTCTCAAGCGTCCTGGTTTACATCTTTCATCAAGGAGCAAGGGGTTTGTCTTGTTTCCTGCTGCCTAGACCCAGAAGCAGGTGACTTACCAAGTTTCTGTCTTACCTGTCTTGCCAAACATACAATAGTTTGAGAGAGCTCAGGGGTTTGCACCGTAAGGTAGCAGCTACTGGTGGCTGCACTCCGAGGACAGAATTGTTCTGGATCATGATGAGGGATTGCTGTGCCTCTCCCTAGGGAATGTTTTGCATCTGTCAGGTTTGGGTTCTGTTTTTTTTTCCCTTCAGTCTGGGCCGTTGGAGAAATGCCGGCACTTTGGTTTGGATACCAGCTGGAAAAGAGAGCTCACCCCGAGGGCAAGCGTTCCCTAGGGAAATACATCAATAAATATGTCAGTACTACAGTTTATTCCAGTAACAAGTTCCATCTCCTGCCTTGGCTCAAATTTTACATTGATGCTGGGGAAGCATTGTGAAGGTCACACCTTTCCCTCTCCCCTGCTCTTTCCAACAGCTCTTCTTTCCGGTGTGCGCAGTTTCCACAGCCTACTATACTCAGGTTTTGTGTTGAAAGTTGTTGAATACCTGGGGCAGTTCTGAGGGGAAAAAGGCCACTGTTGGCAAGGAGCACAGAGTTTAAGCTAATAGATGGAGTGGTGTGCAGAACATGCAAGCATCCCTGTGTATCTTGATATGACTGTTGCCCCTACTTTATTATAGCTCAGGTGTATGTATTCTCCCTGAGAGCTATGTTTCAAGAGATATTAAAGATGCAGAGAGCTCAAGAGGTGCTAATATGTATTCCTGGGCATGCCAAATGTGATCTTGCCTTGTGCCCCTGGTCACAGAAGAGATGCCTTAGGTGCACCATAGTGATTCTAAAGGCCAGGTTTTAAGTTTTGCAGGTCTGAAAGTGA
>JBAFWW010017776.1:0-30833 GCA_036873685.1 Agapornis canus
TTATTTTCAATTTTTTTTTTTTGTGTTTTTTTTTTTTTTTTTTTTTTTTTTGGTGGTGGTGTTTTGTTGGTTTTTTCGTTTGTTTTTTACAGCTCTAGTTATTTTGTATCTTTACTTGTTTAAAATAGTGAAGTGAATTTTCTCTTCAGAAAATGTTTGGTTTTAAGTGTAAAATGTAGAAGTGTCTTAACCTCAGTGTAATTTTTATCATAAAGGTAGTTTCATACTTTAAATATTATATTGAAAATAAAGGCAGATGTTTGGAACAACTGCCCTTATGTAGACAATGAACATTTTCACTTGTAAATATGTATGGCATAAGGGAAACTCAAAAACTGTCTTGGGTGACAAATTCTTCTCTCAAGGAATGTATTTAAAGTTTCCTTATTTTTCTTCTTACTGTGTAAAGGTATATATGTGCATGCATGCCAGGGAGGCTGCTGTGCTCTGAAGTACAGATATGACTATAGCCAGCAGCCCTACCTTCTCCAGTTCTAGCCCTTCTCTCCATTTCCAGGTGTACATCTTTGTTCCTCATATTTCTCAGGACTTCTTTTTTTCTGACATGACAAATTATTAACACCCTCTAATTAGAGCCTTTGATAACTGTGTGTCTGTATATGTAAACCATCTGACAGTACCTGGGAGCCTCTTAAACTATATGCTAAACCTTTGAATGTGCTATAGGCTAACATGAACTCAGTATATGCATGATTTGAATTTTTTACAATGGTATCTGCCTTGTGGGATTTATTTGACATTCATAATAATACTTGTTAATATTTTTCCTTTGTTCTTGGTGATGATGAAGGTTTTGTGAAGAAAATTATTCTTCCCACTGTGGTTATATCATACAACTTTGCTTTCTCTGGTCTGTCTCATTCCACCTACTATAGTCAGCATTCCTGCTCCTGCTGGTACAAGCTCTGCTCCAGACTTTCAATTTGTGAGTCTAGCTGTTTATTCTAAGTCCTTCTTTGCTATAGTCTCCCTGTAAGTAAGTGGCTATAATTGCCACAAGAATTTGCTTTCCTGTTCTACTGACTAGACCAATCTGATGTAATTTGTGTTCAGAAACTGATATACATAAACAAACATTGATATCAGTGTCACCGATCTGTTTGAAATCTGGCTCAACATCTGTTACTGTTTGGCAGAGGGGCACAGAATGTACAGCTTGGTAAAGCCTTGCAAAATGCTTTCATATTTATTTAATGATTGATATTTCATTGCAATTACTAGCCTGATAAAATTCTTCACCAGAGGTAGGAGGATGAGAGAAGTTAAGGAACAGGAACATCTGCTAGTCTTTGGAAGATCCAACAAACTTCTAAATGACATTTGGGCTTTGAATGCCTTTCAAGTTTATTTTCATCCTGAAACCCAGAGAGGACAGTAATGGGCTGAAAGGAAGCACACTGTATTGCAATAAAATGTATCCCAGAGGGCCATTTGTGTTGAGTCTCTAACTATTTTCACTAGCCAAATATTTTCCTTGGAGAGAGGCTGTTTTCTAGCAAGTGAGTACCACTATATGTATGAGCCTTCTAAGCTTCTAAAAATCATGAAGGAGACTTTAAAATATTTCTTCTCAAAAATTATTATAATTGTGTGTTGCAATTTAACTGGAGTTGGCAATTAGATACCACACAGCCACTCTCTACCCTCTGTCCCCAGGGGTACAACATGTGGGTTGAGATAAAAACAAATTGGAATAAAGCAAAATTTAATAACAATAACAGTAATAATAATAATAATAATAATAATAATAGAATTAACAAAAGAAATAAAACCCAAGAAAAACAAGTGATGCACAGTGCAATTGCTCGCCACCTGCTGACAGATACATGACCAAAACAGTGATTGGTTCTGTAACTCCCTTGAGATTATACACTGGGCATGACATGCAGTGGAATGGAATATCTTTTTGGTTAGTTTGGGTCAAGTGTCCTGTCTTTGATTCCTTTTGGTTTCTTGTGCACGTCCTCACTGGCACAGAGCGTGAGAGACTTATAAGTCCTGAATCAAGATAAGTGCTACTTAGCAACAACTAAAATACTGGCTTTTTGTCAGCATTATTCTTATAATAAATCTAAAGCAGAGCACTGTACAGGCTACTAGGAAGAAAGTTAACTATCCCAACTGAAACAAGGACATGTAGTCAGAATAGAATGAGACTTCTGAAAACACTGTTTAGCATTATTATGAGCAAGAAGCATATTCAGAAAAACACAGTTCATTAAATGGCTGAAAAATTAAATCTTGAAATGATGGAAGATGAGAGTTGTCATCTTAAGCGTTGAAGTGTTTTACTAAAAAAAAAATTACTAAAAATTTACTAAAAAAACCCCTTAATTTGTTTACATTTGAGATACATCAGTATTTAAATCAAACATCAAAACTTTAATCTAACTAGATGTTATCCTCCCTCAGTTTTGCAATACCGAAATCTCTATAAGCCTGTTTCTGGTGTTCTTAAGCTGCTAAATTGATATCCCCACAATGATGTTAAAAGAGGTAGAAACAGAAGAGTATAATCACTCTACTGAGCCCAACCAATTTGTTGTTTAGCCTGGAGGCAGGTGGCCTCAGCAGGAGCTGAGGATCAGAGTTAGAATCATTAGTAGTGTTTTGCAGTGCTTCATGGATGATGATCCACTTTGCTTGCAGGCAGGTTGAGATCCCCTTCAAGAAGCACAGTGACCAGATCATGTACACTTCCCTGTGGTGGCAAAGTTGCCTTGTCTTTGTGGGGGTTACCTGGCTAAATATCAGGCTCATATCTTTGGTAACACTGGCACACCGGGGTTTTTGTTAATACTGGGCTGAGGCAAGTCACGCAGCTGTGTTTTCAGATAACTGAATGTATAAAACTAGGGCTTTAAAATTAGTTTCTCCCTTTACCTTAGCTACAGCTGTAACAATGAGTATTTCAAAGCAAAAAGGCAGGTATAACAAGGTAGCTAGCAACTCTCTTGAAAACAACAGTCATAGGTAAAAAGAAGCCATTTTTATGATGGTATTTTAGAACAAATCTTCACTTTGATGTATTATGATATGCAAATTATATTTACAAAATCAAGCAATCAAAATTGGAAAAGGCCAGAATTTAGGTTGTCTGTGAGCTGTTGTGAACATATATCATGGCACAGTCATGTGAGAGGAGTCCATAACTCCTCTCAATCTCTCAGTCTCAGTATATTTCTTTGCGGTTTTGAGCTTGAATTGTTTTGGCAAGCAGCAGTGAGAATTCTTCTGGTTTATTTTCTTTGTCAGAACAATTGAAAGAGAAATAATATAAAAGCCTGCATTTGAACAAATCCAGTATAAAGTGCACTTACTGAGAACACAAGTGCTACACATTGATCAACACAGGTTGACCATGTGATAATTATAATGATGGCTTTTTTTTCCCCTGATGCTTTAAATTGGATCTGTTTGAATTTGTTTTGCTGTTACTTGCATTGCCTCTCTTTTAAAGAATAAAAGTTTTAGTTAATTATAATACAAAGACTTCCAATCTGACAAAACCATACAAACATGGCTTCCAGCCTTGTTCTGGAAAACCACAAAGCTGCCCTCATGAGATTATCCAAAGTGAATAAATAAATTTTGACTTGAAACAAAAACAAGAGTTTGAAAATTTTGGCATCACTGGACCAAATTTTCAATAGTTCAATGGCTGAAAACAGGAAACTGTTGAAGCTTTTTACCAAATGCACTGAACTGAACTTGTTTGCAATGATATTCCCACCTTTTCAGCCCTTGAGAATATTTGTATCCTGGTTTTGTCTGCGATAGAGTTAATTTTCTTCCTAGTAGAAATGCTGTTTAATCTCTCATTCCCTTCCACAACCAAATTCCTTAGTAGATTAAAAATGAATGTTTACTAGATATTGAGAATCTATAATAAAAGAAAAAATAAAGTTAAATTGGAATATTGTGACTTCAAAAACACAATACCAGTTGATGCTAAAAGTAAAATCATCTTTCCCAAACATGGCACAGATCAGTTTAAGTTTAATTTATAGCAACAGCATCAATACCATCTTTGTGCTTGTCAGCATATTGAACAGTTGCTGGCAGATATCTGGCAATAAGCAACAACTATGAATCTTTCCCTCTTGTATAATTTCTATTTAATTCACATTTTAAATGGAATCACACAGCTTCTAGACTCTTCAGGTACATTCAGGTGCACAGTCTATGGTGTACACACAGCATGGCATAAGCCAGCCTGTTTTCTTAGTGAAATCTATGCAAGTCTAAAAATAACTTGATGAACATATGTGCTAAAGTGCTTTGAGGTAACCTTTGTTTTCTCTCAACTTAATGTAATAAATCAAAACTGTAGAGCCAAGCACATGTTGTTGCAGCTCCTTTTGCAGTCATACATCATTTCTTAATGCAAGAAGGAAAATGCTGAAATGTATATAATATTTGATGTGTAGAAAGTACTTATGATAGGACTTAAAAAGGGAATGTAGTATTTGTAAAGAACTTACAATCCAGTAAAAGAGATGGCCTGATAGGAGAGTAAATTTCTATAGAAAGTTTTTCCACCTTAAGAGCTTTATACTTAGAGATCTCTTGCAGTATGATTACCAAGTGTTCATTTTCTTGTGCTTTGTGTTAAATGAGAGCAGGCTCTGTACACCGAAAGTTTGTCTCAGAGCACCTTAAACAGTACATGGACCTCATTCACTTTCCTGTAGGTTTTCTTCAAGGGCACAAAGTAAGTGGTTGGAGCTGCTTCTATCATCTGAGGGGTAAAGCACATTGATATGTAGCTGAACAAACTTTGCTCTATTTTGGCATGCCATGTATGCTCTGTTCAGTGGACAAAGGTTTGTCAGATTATTACTCACACTTATTAAATTGGCTAAAGCATTTACATTGTGAAAGAAGATTGCTTGTGGAAAAGAAACTAAGCTTGTGAATCCTAAAAACCAAACAACTGCTTAACAATGAAGGGCTATGGATGCCAAGGAAATGCTATTGCTGATCAGCCTGACAGAGGAGCTGGAGGGAAGGAGGGAGCTGTGTACAGAGAAGTGTCAAGGAGGCAAAAGGAGGGACTGTGAGTGGAAGTTTAATACAAACAGAAAACTGACAAAGGCACCATCCAAGCCTTTAAAATTGTACATCTCCCTAATTAATGAATATTAATATAACTTAGAACAATAACAATGAATAGTGCAGGAAGGGTTATTATCTGTTTTCTAGTTTGTGTGTCTTATTTCTTGGCATTGTACAATTAAGTGGGGAAAGTGGCATTCAAGTCAGTTATATCAGTGGTTTTACTTGTCTGTTTGTTTGAAACTGCTTTAGGCTCATGCAGTGTCCTTTCTTATAACACCACGTCTTGTAAAGTTTAAGAAACTTTAAGTCTAAATCTAACATTTATCTGTGGGTGAGTTAAAGAGCCATCCTGTAATTTAGACTAGTACTTTTTAGCTGGTTTGCCTCAAGCCAACTGAACGAGATATATTACATTTCCTCTTAAATTTCTTAATATGGTGTTTGTTAGTGTATAATTTTTGTATAGAAGGTACTTTTATGTTACTGTTCACAGTTATGAAATACTTTTTATCTACATTGGTGTTGCAAAGTATGGCTTATGCTGATAAAATACAGCATAACTGTAACTGGAAATTTATCAAACAGAATTTTGGATAAAATAATTTCTAACAGTATATAAGAACATTAAACAAAGGCATGATTTATATTTTTTTATATAAAGATCTGCCTCTAAGTTAAAATTTTTCTATCATGATGCATATATTGGAAAAATTGTGTGAAGTCTTTGGTAGCAGATTGATTCAACATCTTACTGTGTGGGATTGACATTGTTCAGGGTTTTTAGATTATTTTGCTTGCCTTCATAATTATTTTCAGTTCTTCTCCATATCTGATCTTCAAATACCCCTAATGTGTGTGGGGTGTTGTTTTTTTGTGGGGTTTTTTTTTTGTGTGTGTGTGTGTGGGGGGGTGGGTTAGCTGGGGGGTAGTCAAATCTGGACAGTTCCTATCACTTAGATTCTCACACTGATATTATGTAGTTTAGGGAAACACCTCTATGAGTGAACTACAGGTAACCAGTAATGATTGGTAATTACCTGCTCACTAGTTGGTAGGAGCTCCAACCTGCTTTTCAGACTTCTCTTTCTTAGGCTGGATTGTGAGCTTCAAACATTCTCTGCAGGTGGATTTATTGCTAGTCTGAATCTTGAGGCCAGATATACACCTACTTACTTGCTTCTGACTTAGCAGGGTGCACAGAAAGCAAAAATATTGTGGGATGTGACTGACTTCTATCTGTAGTAACAATTGAAGAGTGTCAGGAGAAGATCAGCCTTTTGTCTCACAGAGAACTTTGACTGAAGGCTTTAGCTTTAACCAAAGCAAACCACCCCACCCAGTCTCAGACTGGATTTCTAGTAAACTCTGGTCAGCAAGCAAAGAACTAAGATCATAGTATAATAAATAAGGGGAAGGATTTTCAGCTTTAATGCTCACCCATTGGAAAAGAAGAGTTACTTGAAGTGAGATGAGAGCAAAGGAGCTGGTGCAGCCTTTATGACAGCAGTGGTGCTGATCGCAGATGAAGAAGACAGGACATTTCTGTGGGGAGTGCCAAATTTGGCAGATTTTTTTGTCTCCTATCAGAAGGTCACAACGTAGTGGGGCGATGTATTACATACAACTGCCATATGGTGCCACTTGACAATACTGCTGTAATTAAAAATAACACCTGAACACCATAAGACTACTGTGGATTGCAGGAATATGTGCTTTTCAATCTATCCTATTTGCAAGTTTCCCATTCTGACTACTTTCATTGAAAGGAGATGAACTATGCTTTTTACAACATGTTTTCTACAGTAAATCATTAGAAATACTGAAATATCCAATACAGAAGGTAAATAAACACATTTCTAACACAGCCAATAATCCCTTTACTGTACATGCTGTCAAGCATAGCAAGAGATAAATTTTCCACTTGGAGTATTTAATCCCTTTCAAGGTAAAATTCCTACGTTAGACTTAAATACAGCATGTAAAATGTTAATGGAAGTAATTTTGCTTTTGTTGTCCATGAATCATTAAGATCTGAATATCTGCCATGTGCAGTCTGGGAGCTCACAGAAGAATCTTATCTAACTCTTGTCAACCAATCATTAAAAGTTTTAAGCATGTATAATATGCTCAAGTAGAGTAACCTAGCTGATTCCACTAACACAGCTCAAAGAGAGATATTTGTACTACAGTGGTTATTAAGATTAAAGTAGTTGTGTGTTATGAAGAAAAAGGCATTTGCAAACCACAATTACATCCAGTTAAGTAGATTGCCATGCAAAAGCCATGATATCAGAGTCTTCTTTCAGTGATAGCTGTCTTTGCCTCGGCTGAAACATATGCTTCTTTTGAATGCTTGGGATGGCATTTAGGTATAAAACCACTCGTGCAAAAGCAGACCTTCAACAATTAGATAATAATGCCTTGATGCTGCACAAAATCCAAGACTTGACCTGGCACAAGAAGAAATAGTTGAGTGGAAATAGAAGTGAAGTGATGTACCAGTGGGTTAGGAGGTGTGTTTCACCTTTCCTGTCTTGTCCTCCTTTTGTCTGCTTGCCATTTTCTCCAGGACAGGAATCACCTGCATGTGTGTTGTAGCACATGACATTGCACCCTGGAGTCTTGGGGCAGGGGGTCTATATTAAAATTATGCCCTTGTTGTAAGAGTATAGAGTATGATAGAAATAATAGGGGTGGTCAGAGGATATGGTTTCTTTTTATCTCTTGTAGCAGTCATTTGTGTGATGTGATTACAGGAATAATTTAGCATGTAAAGTAGAAGTGTATGTGGATGGATAGGTTTTTAGGAGAAATATGTGAAAGGGAAAGAAAAGGCAGAGTGGAGAGAAATGTATAAAGTTAAAAAAGAGAATAGACACAAAGACTCTGTTTCATATGGGAGGAAAAAACATCCCTGAAATTTCAAGGAAATTGTCTTCAAAACGTTTTCATATTAAGGATGAGTGAGCTAAGGGTGCAAGCAGTAGCAAGTTGGGCAAAGATTTCAAAAAGCAGCAGATGCTTTGATCCACTTTCATGCCTAGTATCTGAAGTTTTATTTTGAATGTAACATTGCACATGGCACATGACACACTTATAAAAGAAAATGGTCCTAACGACTTGTCTGAAAATAGGGAAAAGCCTTTTGGGCAGCTTTTCAGGCCTCCAGAGGCCTTGTGAGTCTAGCTATTTGAGGTGGCTCAGCAGTCTGGTTGCTGCTCTCTTATTGCCACTCTCCATGCAAGCCTGCTGCTGTCAGCCCCACTATAGCAGAGTGTAGCTTATAATAAAGGCAGAGTGCATTTACCTTTTGGAACAAAAGAAGGTCTTAGTCCTCTCAAAGGGTACACAATCACACATACTGCTTAGTTGCCTGCATCCAAGACTGCCCCTGTTTATTTGGAAGCATGATGACATTTTGGTTAGCCAGCAGGAGACAAACTTCAGAGACAGATTGCTGGAGACGCTTCAAATATGAAATATAAATAACATTGTTTTAAACTGCATTCTACTAAATGTATTATCACAAACCTTGCTCCCACTGCATCCTTAGCCTATTACAAGAAAATTTCCTGTTCCTTGTATAGTGTATATAGATAGTGGATTTCTATTTCTCAAGTGTCACCATACACAGATCTCTATGTATACAGGCCCAGGTTTCTCATCTGGTTCTAATTTGTCAGTAACTGAGTTTCTCTGAATAATTACACAAAGCAGAAAAAGGGGAAGAGGACATTATGACCCTTTTCCAGGGCTTTTTCCATTTAGACACTAGCTTGGGTACATTTTATGGATACTCCTCGTGATGCTATGATGCTCCATCTGCTGTGCATTCATGGTTCATGTAGTGATTTTGTGATGGCTCTCTTGATAATTGGATGTGGATATTCAGGAGCAGATTAAAAGCAAGCAAAATTCTCAGCAGTATACACAGTAATCACTTTTTTCTTCAGAAAGCTTAAGAGAAGTGGCAGGCACTTAAATAGGAATCTTCTTATCCAGCATTTCCAATGAAAGTGAAAGATGAAAAAAAGGGTAAAATAGAGAAGCTGCTTTTGAAAACCACTCAAAAATGCTTCAATACACAGTGTTATTAGAAACCACTGCTACAAGTCATTTGCTAGGGATGCATGAGTAAGCTAGAAGTGGTTTTGGACCTGAATTATTCCTCTTGGTAGCCTCTACTATTCAAAAAAGTATTGGACACTGTATATGAAAAATTTATATGGAAATATAATAAAACTAGTAAGGGAGTGGGAACAAGAAGAATACTAAAGGGAGGAAAGGTCATAGAGAAGACATGGTTGTTATTTTTGTTCTTTTGTTGAAGTTTATAAGCATCTCAAGGGATATGACAGAAATGTACAACCTCTTTGGACCTTACGTAGTCCTTGTAGTGCAAAGGAAGCAAGGGGCTCCTGTGGAAGATGAGTGATCATTTGGGTAAAAAAGATCATGTGGGTGTGGTTTAGACAGCAAATCCCGGCAAAGTCGTGGTTGCTGGCTTCTAAGGATTGGTGGACTGGTTACTGTGAGGCAGGCAGAATGTTAACAGCAACTGGGAGATGAGAACAGGCTGGAAACTTGTGTCAGGAACTGTGAATTCTCTTCTGAACTATGACGTGTGTACAGGTTTTCTTCTGCTGTGTCAGTGAGAGGCCATAAAGAGCTAAGTGAATGTAATGCTGCAAGGAGTTTGTCAGACTGAAAAAAGAGGTTTTAGGGATGGTTTTGTAACTTTAATGAACTCAGTCTTCATTTAAAAAGAAAAAAAATTGAAGTGACACTGCATCTAGTTCTCATGTATGTTCCTGCATATGCTTTTCCATCCCACTTAATCAAAATCATATACCTCCAAAAGAGAGGACGCTGTAATCTTACCAATTGCATGATATTAAAAAAAAAATAAATCCCAATGTTTAGATATATTGAACTTTGTTAAATATCTTTGTTTTATTTCAAAGTTCCTTGTCACTGTGTAGTTCTCTAACCTTTTTTCTTACTATCTATGTATTGATAGAGGCACCTATAATATTGTCTTTGTAGGCATGTGCTTTTGTTGTTTGATTGCTTCTGCCTTTTCTTATTTTGCTTTGCCACTTGCTCTATGGCAGGGATTGGGTGTTACTAATGGCCGAAATTGTCTTTAGGAAATGTGCAAGTTTTCTGGAGAGCAGTAGAAATATGCTGCATCCATTTCTTACTTTAATTGAGTAAGATAACAAGATCACAGCCTCAATCTCCAGTGTCACCTGGAACTTGGTGCTGGGGGCTGGTGCACTTTTCAGATGGATCATGTAATTCTCAAGTTTTTGAATTCCTTGTGCAAACTAGCAGGAGACTGGGCTGTGGGTGTTGGTAGCCAGCTAGCTGCTAAATAGATGCAGGAAGTACACTGATACCCAGGTGGGGTAAAAGCAAGCTGACAGGTTAATTGCTAGCAAAGTCTGACAGTCAGTATGGGCTGTTGTATGGGAGCTGGCCTGTTTCTGGTTTCATTGCTGGTCTGCTGGGTATGTTACAACACTAAGTTGCTTTTCTTGCCAATTTCTTGGGCAATTTATGTACCCTCTCTATTAGCAAGGAAGCTTTTTGAGGATGGATTGTCACAGACTATTCATGTACACAGCTCGTTTGTTCCTGGTTGTCAGGTCCTGTGCTGTTGTTAGCTGTCAAAAATCCCAGAGACTTTGTAACTGTCAAAACCTCTGGCAGAATATTTTGCTGTGGCCATTCCTATTTTGAGGTTTTTGCCTGCTTCTTCCTGTTCCTGGCAATTACCAGCTCCACTGCTGTAGTGTTGCATCCTCCCCTGCCATAATCTGGGCTACACCACAATTTAAGGACTGACCAACAGGCCTTGGCCTTTGTGTAATGAGCTGGGAGATAAAGTGTCCCTTGACTGTATCAGAAACTCATACATGGCTAAGGAAGGAGGCACCCATCATACCAGGAACTCCTGACACATGGTGAAGATGGAAAGTAAAAGCAGGGAAAATCAGTCATCCCTTGACAGCTGCAGAACATTCCCTCCCTTGGTTACAGTTCAAGTGGAATGGTGCCATTGTTACTGGCATTTTCTTTCTAATAATTGCCAACTCAGGTTGTGGCCAGGATGGAAATTTACTAATGACTAAGCCAACCATCTTGTGACCTTATAAGTAGTGGTCCTAATTGAGGCCCTTTGAGCTTTCCTACATTGCAGCAAGTGGCAACCAGCATGTCCCTCAAAGTGGGATTCCTCTCAGAGTTTGCAAACAGAGGACCATCACTGAAAGACAAGACCTGGGCTGAAGTTCCCCCACTCCTCAAGACTCAGCCCTCATCCTTTGAGAAATGCTGAGATGTGAATATTTCACTGACCTTGATGGGGAATTTTTAACAGGTACCTTTACATATCATTGTGTGTGTGTGGTTTTGTGTGTGTATAGATAGCTATAGAAAGTATTGAAAATTCTATTGACTCACTTTATAACATCCATCTTAAAACTTCGAGCTGCTGTTAGATGAAAGCCTTGTAAAAATTTCTCTGTGGTGAATTGATGCACTTGTAGGACTTTAGAGATATACTGTTTATTATGTTTTAGACTAAGACTCTATCTATCTGCACCTAGACTCTGTCAGGAGTTTAGAAAACAAGGGGGTCCACTCTGAAACTCATGACTCAGTGGAAGGGTGACCCTTGCCCTTTATCACCTCCAGTTTCTATGCATATAATTTTAGCTTTATTCTACTTTGATTTTCCTTTTATTCACTCCATTAGATATAAACTGTTGACCAAGTCTAAGATTGAGACTAGATCCAGCTGCACCCAGCCTCCATCAGGAATTTAGAAAAGAAGGGGGTCTATTCTGACCCTTGAGATGCAATAGAAGGATCTCCCTTATCCTTTTGTGCCTTCAGTCTCTATATCAATCATTTTTAGCTTGATCTTACCTTGATTTTCCTTTGTCTTCTTCATCCATGTAATAAATAATAGGTGAACATTGCCATCAAATGCTGTTAGGTTGTACCTTTATAAATCATATTGAAAGCTCCTACCAATGGACAGCTCTTTGATGGTCAGTCTTTGAAAGACCTTAAACCACTCATTTTGCAGCAGCAGCCTTATTTTTTTCACACACACACACACACACACACACACACACACACAGAGATACTTTATGATTTTTTTGCTTATTGCTTCTCATCTCCTTTTCCTTGTTCCTCTCCTTCAAGAAATAGAAGTTTTTCCTTTCCCTGAGGCTTACTGCTGGCACTTGCCACCTTCTTCTGTGGCTCTTTTTATGTAGGTTTATCACAATTGACTAGAAAACTTTTGGCTAGGAAAAAAAATCAAAATGCTGTGTAGGAAAAGGAGTCAGTGAGCCTGAGTTGATCCAGTTGTTAATGGGCTTCCTTAAGGAAGCTTAATTCGGGGGCTGGCTATTTCCTTCACTAGTGAAATGGAGTAGACAGAAAATAGGTAGGAGAACAAGAAGAAGGAAAGGATTTCAGCTACAGCTGGGCAGTGTGTTTTGATTTCACTTTGAATTTTCTTTTCCTTTGTTTCTGTTACATTGGATCGACTTTCCAGAAGCAGATTTCAGTCTAATTTTTAACTATTTAAATATATTTTAGTTTTCAGCAGCTGCAGAAGTACATAGAAGGCCATAATAAGTGTGTTTTAAGTTCAATGATAATGTAAATTCCTGGGTCGGGGCTATCTCATTTTGAGGAAGAACAAATGAGTTCTGAAATTTTTGCTGAACTGGAAGTTTGAAAATAATTATCTTTTGAGTAGATGTGCGGTGCTTTGCTTTCAGGCCTTTAACACTTGATCTTAAAATTAATGGAAAACAACTGTTGAAACAGCAAGAAACTTGTCTTACCAGCACAGCTATGTGTTTGATATAGCACTGAAGTCTTAGAAGCTGCCTCCCTCTTGCTGGAACATGTAACTCAGTGATTTTACCTGAAGTGGAGAGTATATAATGAAATTTTTGTTTCCAGTTATAATGACAGTTATTAGCTATTCAAGTTCCTGCTCTTTTTATTTGATGCTTAATGTTTCCTTAGAGAGTTCAAGGCCAAAAGTGAGAAGGTGAAGTTTTTTATTCTTTTTATTATGTCTCTGCCCAGGGTGGAATCTGATTCTTTCCTTAGCTAAACAAATACTCAGCTGTGACAGTTCAGGCTTCACAGGGAACTGCAGCTGATGGCAAAAGTATTGTATAAATAGACAAGCAGAAAACTACCTGCAGATTGGAAATTTATATTCTTAGCCCTACAGAGCATTGCTTCAAAAGTGAAAGGCAAGGAATTATCAAAGAAAAGAAAGTATGAAATTGTTAATAGCACCCAAACTATTAGAGATATGTCTGAAAACAGTTTTTGAGAATTGTGTGAAAAAGTTTATTCTGGCAGCATATTTGACTCTATGTGGAGAAGAAAGAGAGATTAATTGCATCTCATGAGGCCTTAATTGGCAGCCACCTGAGTAAATTATTCTACTTAGAACTAACTGCTATTAAAAATGTCCCTCCATAGAAAATGGGTTAATATAACTTTTCAGAGGTGCTTATAGAGAGAGCTGACTATGACTTCTGTAAAAGACAACAAATGCTTGTTTCTGCTTGGACCAGAAGATAATAGGGAAGTGGTATCTGTGGTGCACAGACTGGTTTCACATACAGAGTGAATGTCCTTTCTTGACCTTCAAACACACAGCTAATTGAAAGCACACACAGAAAGGAAATTGTCTCTTTCCAACAGACCAAGCAGGGATGGTAACCACGTTTCAGTCATTCTGGAGTGGTCACTAGTGGAAGAATAACTGCTCAAAATAATTTTTTAAAAAATTTTTGACTGAAAAAGCAATGCAAAGAAGGACCCATGCATTTATTGAGGTAGTATCAGTAAAATACACGCTATCGAGATACCTGAGCCCCAGGGGTCCTAAGATGGAATTTTTATTCTATTGGTAACCTGGGGAGTTGATGTTTGAGTTGTATCTGAAGCAAACAGCAGAGGTTTTGAAAGCTTTTTCAAGCTTTTCTTGTTTAGTTATTTGAAATGAAAGTATTTACTAACGTGCATATGACTGTGTCTGGAACTTTATAGCTGAGTTCATGAAGTTTTTCATATTAGGAATTAAGATTTAGGGTTCCTTAGTATACACAGTCCAAATTTCCAGTGCCTTCACAGTTTGGTATCACAAAGGTGAAAACCTCTGTTATTCTGTACAGCAGAGGCTACCCTCATGTGAGATTGATCTGAAGTCAGACTGCACTGTCCATTGTCTCAAAGATTGATCTGAGGAACTGAAATGGGACTTCACCATCGGAAGTAGGTGGGAGGAGTTGAGGTAAGACTCTTCCATGCATTGTCTGGGAGAAGGGAGTAAGGAACTGAATTGGGACTTCACTGTCCATTACCTCTAGGATTGGTGTGAAGAATTGCTACCTGTTATCCCGAGAATTGCTGCAGGTGTGTGTGTGTGTGTGTGTGTGTGTGCAGACACACCTGCAATTGAAGAGTTGGCTGCAAGACCAGGGAAACTGGGTCTCCAGAAACATGTAATGCATGACACAAAGAACAGAGGTACTCCCCCCAACTCATTATAAGGTAGGAAATGGTAATCACATTACCAGGCAGCCATTGCCATGGGGATAACTCCAGAAGGACACCTCCATGAGGACACTCTGATGATGACTACTAGGGACCCTGAGGGCCACCCTCCATAAGACATTGCCATGAGGGCAACTCCACAAGACACACTCCCTGGGGTGCCTTCAAGGGGACTCCAGAAAGATGCTTCCACAAGGACACCCACAACCAATGGACTTTTGGGGGTCATTCTGTTCCGATACTAAGAGACTATGATCCTTGAAGGACTCCCACCACCAATGATGATGACAACAATGGATCCCAGGGACACTGCTGGATTCACAGTGGTAACTACCTGTCTCTCTCTGCACCACAAAATTTTGCTTCATTTTCTACCTTTATCCAATCTGTCCTATCACTTATCCCCTTTATTACAATAATTTCCCTTTTTTTTAATAACAGTCTTTTTTTTTTTTTTTTTTTTGTAATTTGTAATAAACAAACTGTCTGATTATGGTACTTGACCTCCTTTATGTCTCATTTTTGCTCTTGCGATCACAAACTGAAACAGCTTACAACACTCTGGTTTTTCTCCAACCGGACCCTGACACCTGGAAAAGCAGACTTAGAAAGCCCAAAGGCTATTATGTCAATTGTCTGGAAACTGTCAATATTGTGTTAAACATCAGCTTGTATATTTTTAGAAGGCATTTCAGGTTCAATAGTTCCAAAGTTTCAGGTTAAATCTGTTTTACCTGAAAATTCCCAGGAAGTTGTATGTACTTCTGTAGCACAAGTTTGTCATAACTTCATGAATGCATAGAATAAATTGCTGTATCTTTAAGTTATCAATGCACAACTTTTAGCCCACCAGTTTGAGCAGAAATACAGCTCTGGTATTTTTGAAAGTTGCGTCTGACTGCTTTTTAGGCACATTAATATCAGTGCTAGTCCAGCCTTGTACCCTGAAGAATTACAAGTAGAAAGCAGAAGAAAGATATCAATTTTCACATTACCTGACGTAGAGCTGTTATAGCTTTAATATGGAAACTGTAAAACCTGCTGATGGATAATGATGTTTCCTCTTTGGTGAACAGGAGAGCATAGAGTTAGGCAACTTGTTTTCTTATGGGCAACAGCTAACATAAAAGAGAAAAATGCCCCAAAGATATGGAACAGAATAACCTAGGGTTTTGAAGAAAAGGTAGAAAACACACACAACTGCTTTTAGGAAAACATAAGTTAGCAAACTGGAATGAAAATGAAGCTTGACCATAGTCTATTATATAAGTGGATTCCCCTTGAGAAGCTCTCAGAGTGGCCTTTGGGTCTCTCATTCTTGCACATTTTTGCATCATTCTTATGAAGGCAAAGGGAACTTCTCACAGGAGAAAATGGCTTCTATAAAGATTTCTAAAAAGCACTTTAATATAGATTTAATACATGGACTTTGTGCCTGTTCAAGGAGAATATATGCCTTACAGGTATTTGAACATGCTAAACTCAAATAAGAAAAAAAAAATTAAAATAGGTTATAAATAGGATTTTGTTGAAATGAAACAGAATCTGGACACCAGAAATAATTTTTTATGGTATTCACTACTAGACAGTAGCACAATTCAAATGAGAATAGAAAGGTAATTACTATAGATGCCTACAAAAGTATTCTGTTTAAGTTATTTATATTGTGGTGATGATGTCTGTTTATATGGCAGAACTTGTCAGAAAAGCAAAATGTGGATGCAAGATCAAGGAAACTGACCTCAGGGAGAAACAGCAGTTGTATTCTAGTACACCCTAAACCACTATGCAATTTAAGGCAAGTTCCGGTTTTCCGTCATTGACTTCCTGCAGGTCATTACCTGAAAACAAGGCTCTGGAATTTTTGTCTGGCTTATTTTTGTTACTGATGTGAACCAGAGAATATTTCAGTTGCAAAAATTTAGACCGTGATGTTTATCTTGCATCACAGTGAGCTCTTGTATCCATCTGTAGGCTTCAGGATAATGCCTGCAGATTTCTGTTGAGCCTTGTAGTTAGTAGGCTTTTGCAGTCCTCTTCGTTGGTGGTGGTGCTTCTTTCCCCTCCCTTGTAGTTGGTCTCTGGCTTTGGTTGCTATGTAACAGGTTTTCCTTGCTAAATGTTTCCTATCTGGCAGTGAATCATCATGTGCTACTTGGTCTGCTTTCCACTGTTCTGAGCGCCTGTTTATTTATTAATAAGAACAATAACAAACAGAAATGCATGTCCTTTTCATAGTTGTTATTTGCAAAGCACATTGTTCCAGCCTGCCTTGCACCTGTGTCATAAATTAAGTCTGTAAGAGGCAGACATACAATGAATAATACAACTACTGTTTGGTTGGCACCAATAGAACACTATATTTACAGTCTATGTGGATCAGCAGCTTTAGTATTCAACTGAAGTTTTGAATGGGACAATGAAATCCTTTTATCTCACAGTTAAGCCATTTGCTTTACACTGATGTTATTCAGATGACAGAATTTACATAAGATAAAACAAGTTCAGGACCAGAAAACTGTCCCTGCAGAGGTTCTTTCTGAGTCACCACATTCTTGTTTAAACCAAACAATAGCAGGAACACAGAAAATGAAAACAGATTCACATCAATATTAAAAATTAGGAGTTCACTCAGGAAAGTTCAGGTTAGATTGAAGTCATAGCTTGGCTGGAGAACTACAATAAAATGGTAGTTAAGGAAAAAGAGATTGCTTTCTGCCACTGAAGTTTATGACTGCAGAAAAATTAAATATTCTACTTTGCAGAACCCAAAGCTGGCAAAGGACCCTAGAAATATCTGGAATTTGTCATAAACTCTCTAGGCTAGATTTGGATATGGCTGGAATATTCACTGCTATTAGAGAGAGAGTGAACTGGGAACTGTTTTGTTGAGGAACTTTCACTTCTTAAGCATAGTTTGGAGAACAAATGTCACTAACAGTGGTAGGCAAAAAACATGCCAGAGAGATGACAGCAGACAGATTAAATCACCAAATGGCATCTGAAAGAACAAGAGGAAGGTCCTGTATCAGGTCTATTTTAGACTTTTTACTGTGGCATCGCAGAAGGTAACCTTGAACTGACTGACCACATGTAGGGAGTTAAAATTAAATGAAAAATAGAACACATGACAGTTAGTTGAACCTAAGTTACTCAAGGGTATCAGTACCGAGGAGGCTTTACTTTTCTTCAAATCCAAGATATAACAAAATATTTATGCTCTATATTCCTAGAAAGAGGTCAGTGTTTTTAGAGACAGGCTCCAGTATTAGCACCAGTCATTCACACAAGAAATTTTGACTATGCTAGCCTATGCAATGTCATCTGACAAAATAGATAAACAATGACCTATTGCAGCCTGTTAACAATGCTCATAGAATCATAGAGTAAATTGGGTTGGAAGGAACCTTAAAGCTCATCCAGTTTCAGCACCCTACTGCAGGCAGGGACACCTGCTATTAGACCAGGTTGCTCCAACCCCTGTCCATCCTGGCCTTGAGCACTGCCCCAGGGATGGGGCAGCCACAGCTTTCCTGGACAGCCTGTGCCAGGGCCTCACCACCCTCACAGGGAAGAATTTTTTCCTAATTTCTAATCTGAATCTCCACTCTTTCAGTTTAAACACGAAGGCTGATGCAACCAATTGTCCAGGACTTCACTGCTGCTGATTTGAGGGGAACCTGTTCCCATTCCCAAACCTGACAGCTTTTTCCTTACCCAGGTGGGTGCCTCAGTGTATATCAACTCATATGAATGTTATATTGAGAGGCAGCATGAGACATACTCTTCTTTGTCCCCCAGTTTGTTTTATTTTGATTACAGTGTTTCCCAAGTTATACTTTGTTTCTGGCTTTAGATAGGCCTACTACTGCTTGCATGATGATTGGGGAAAAAGGTGTAGAAGTGAAAGCACAGGATGAAGGACTCTGAAGGGCTTTGCCTTTGCTTGAAAGGCTGACAATAGCAGCAATGAGGCTTGGACAGCTGTGTGTGCACAGTCAGCAGATGTATTATGTATTGCTAGGACACAATGCTTGCCTTCTTGCCTCTGAAAACACCTGACTGAGGCAAAGTTTATCCTCCCAGGCATTAAAATGCACAGGTATTGTCCAGATGTGATTTTTATGTTTGATAGCTGGTTAACGAAAAGGGCTTCTCTACTGCTTTTGTGAACCTGGGATTGCAGGTGCAATGCAAACCTTACACAAGACCTTTAGAAACTACATTTTTTTTCCTCCTTGCACACATGAAAAGGCTAATTAATTATCAACCTGGCTGGCATAATTCAAGCATCTGCTCTCAAAAACTTCACAAGCAGAGTTAGAGAAACTGCTGTGCTATATAGCTCACACCACAGACAACCCTCCCATCTGTCTTGGTTTTAGGTAATCCACTTTTATATAAATATGACTTTCTTAGTGAAGGGCAATCAGTTCTTCAAAAGACCCTGTGGTATGGCTTTAGTGTGTGCATTGTCAAATGTCTCTGAGAGTTTCTACAATTCTTCTGTTCTATCTTGTTACTAGTAAGTAGCTATATGGACAGAAGCTTTTCATAACAGCCGCTTGATGAAAACCTCTGTTCTTACCAATTGTTGAAAGAAATGATGATGGTTTGCATCACAAAGGGGCAACTTCTTACCTTGGATGCTATATGTTTGTCATGCTCTGCTGTTAAAATAATTTAGTCCTAAAAGAGATTATTAAAGATATATATATATATATATATATAAAATAATTTTACAAACCACTAAACACCAATTTCTTTTTTCTTTTTTTTTAATGTTTGCCTGTTGTTAGAGAGCTGGTGAGCATAGAAGATTTGCCTTTGATATGGTGGAAGCGCCAGTAGCTATTAGTACACTGTATATATGCATTGATCAGAGATTATGTGGCACAGTCTGCAGTGCAAACTGGCTATTTTCTACAGGGGAAGAATGAGCAGCTGATCACATTTTTTAGACCACATTAGCTGCTTGACAAGCATGACCCAATAACATTTAAAAATACTATTATGACACTGTATAGCATTCAGAGAATGTGTGTGCTGGGTCTGTGCCTTCTCCCATTTTCCCCCCATCAATTAGATTTCATTGCAAGCAGAGGTGCAGAAAAAGAATTTTCCACTTGCTTTTGGAAAACAATTTCAGTCTAATGAGAGTGAGAAAAAAAAAACATTTTCATTTGTGTAGTTACAATTTTCCTTTCCTATAAGCAAGTCTAATACAGGAGACCCACACGTTTTTCACATGCTACAGGCTCTAAAATTCTGTTTAACAGCCATTTACATGGTTACAGAAATAATGTTGAATTTTTCCTAGTGAGAATGTGAGCTGTATTTCTGTGGAGCAGTGCTGTGGAGGGGGTAGGAAAAAATCCACCAGGAGCAGACATATGTGTTAATTTACAATATCATAGAAGGAAACTCAGGAAGTAAATGGCTGATGATACTGGCCTTTAAGAAGGCATAATTGGTCTGTAAAGTTGCCACCTATTGAGACTTGCGGTTCCAGTTTGTCTCATGGTGCTGCTGATTTTTGTCCTGTGTCTGACTACAGAGTCAAAAAAAAAACCAACCAAACAACCAAAACAACAAACCAACCCCGCTGTGTGGGTTTTGATTGTTTTTACATAGAGTAACTAATACTGTTTTCTTCTTTTTGAACGAAGCCTTGATTTTTAGAACAACCGGCAAAACTTTTTAGGTGCCTCATGAAGAAAAAGTTCTCCAGGTATGTAGATTTTGAGGTTTTCTTCTCAGTAAAAAAAAAACAAGACAAAATAAAACCAAGACAGTTATCTTGTTTTATTTGGGCAAGCAAAGGAAGATGATGTCTATTTAACTGCACAAAGAGATCAGAGGTAGAATATACTAAAAATAAGGAATCACGATAGTTATCCTACAGCCCATGGTGTAGGATACATGCCTGAGAATTGTTAGTGCAGTTCCTACAGTTTTCATTGACGACAATGTTAAGTAACTCTTCTGCACTACTCTGGAACTTACATTGTGAGGGAAATCAACCGTAAGAGGTCAAAGGTGGGTAAAAAAGAAAAGAAAAAAAGAATTTTTAATTTCTGAAGTTGTAACTTTCAGGGACCCTACTGGAGTATTTTGTATATATGAGGTTGATAACACAACACCTAGGATAAGAAAATCAGAAAATGTTTCTTTTCAGTGCTCCTCATAAGGCAGCTAGTGGAAGTGTTTATTCCATGTGAGATCAATTCTGTTGATATTTTATCCTTATTGTAATATGTTAATATATTGTATACATAATATACAATTTCATGTCATTGAAGATAAAGTCTTTTACCATACTTTTTTTTTTAAACCTTGCCTCTGTTGTACTTGGGCATTTCTTGGTTATGTATAAAGCTTTTGGATTTACCACGGCAAATATTAACAGGTTTTTCAAGAGCTGTGGAGAGAGAATAAATTCAGGGAGTGAACCTTTTCTGCATAAATTCCAAGACTTAAGACACACCATCAAGACATAAATGTAAGATTACATACAAAATATTAAACATTAAAACAACTTGAAAGAGGAAGATATTGCTACTCCTCTTGCACAATTTCTGTGGTTATGAGTTCTAATTGAAATGAGCCTTTCAACCCTTAGCCTTCCTTAACCTGCTTCTTTGAGATATTTCCAAAGTTTGGGAGAATTCTGGTATCAAGGTATGTATAAAATAAAATTCTCTTTTCATCAGCCTTTTCCTTTAAATGGAAGGATCAGTTTGTGCTTTTGAAGCAGAAAGTTGCTGTTTCTTGTCCTTGTTGTTGCCACTGACAGTGCATGGTAAGAGACATACAGTGACTCTTGGATGAAAATTTTATGAAGTACAGAGGAGGTCAGTGGTTGTTCTGGGAATAATGATATGACTTTTATGTTCATCTTTGAAAACATAAGACTGACTTTGTGTGTGGCATCATCTCACATACTTGAAGCTATGTTTGCTTGTTTGTTTTTTATAGGATTTCACTATTTTGATGATTTGTAGATACTGAGAAAGATGGGTGAAAGTTTCCTGTGACAGGTTGTCTGATTTTCTGAATTCAATACTATGTCGGCTGCTGGAATGGATGACTACTGTGCTAATTCCCCTGAGTTGGATGATGGAGCAAGGAAGCCAAGCACCAACCTTTTCCCTTTTATTATTCTCAGTCTATCGCTGCCTTAATTCCCACCTACAGCTTCAGTTTTTTAATACCAAGGTAAGCAGTTGTTACAAGTGTTTGTTTTTCTAGCAAATGGGAATGTGACTTCTCCTTGGTAGGCTCAGCAGTACAAAATATCTGCAAAATGTCCCACTGGGAGGAGTTTAAGAACCAAGTATTTTTAGGCTAAAGTAAGAAGATGCAGAAAAGGATGAGAACAGGTTGTTTCACCCCAAAACATCATGTGCCACACAGGATTTTTTAACAGGCTACCAGGCGAGGCTATTGGCAAAGTGTTTTACAGAACTGTCTCATAAGATAATTTAAAATCTTGTGTTCAGTTAGTAGATTGGCTAATTAGAGAGTAAATTATTTGTGGTGGGTAATCAACCGATGGGTCAAGGTAAGGTTATCATGGTCTGGGTACGACTTGTAAAAAAATATGATTATTTGCAGAATTTGTAATAAACTTTGTTTCTCAAATTGAATCTAGTAGTTGTCATGAGTACAACACAAATACATCTCTTTAAAAATATATCTGAAGGTATAAAAGCAGATGATAGGAGAAAATTCATGGCAGATTCTACTTCCATGATTTCTTTTTCCTTTGTTCTTTACTCAGTGCCTCTTTTATCTTTTTATTTTTTCTCCATATTCAATGGCAGTAACTGCAGCATTGTGAGAAGATAGTGCATGAAATTTTAATTAGACTGGTGGCTTACTATTTAAGTCTTGACACAGACCAAATCTGCTGTCCTACTGACATGACAATTCAGTAACCACCTCATTCTTTAATGGCATGCCTGGGATGTTTCTTTATAGGGAAATGACTAGGAAATGAGGGCAGAAATGGTTAAGTTTGATAGTGTTATGAAGGGAATAGAAAAGGAACTAGGTGAAGGAAAAAAAAAAGAGGGGGGAAATAAATAAATGGAGTTTACACTTACTGTACTGAAGAAAAAACTAACAGCGATAGAAAATGAAAGGAAGGAAGAAACTATAGCAAATTTAGGAAGTAAATTGATTCATGGGAATTGCATGGGAAGAACAATCCTGAGACAAAAATGCTTTTTATTTTTTTTTTTTATTATTTTTGTAAAGCAAAAAGGAATACAGTAAACTGTCTGGGCCGCTGGATGTTAAGGTATGGGATGCTTGTATTGATGTTCATAATGGACACCTTTTGAGTGCAATACTTGAATATTACAGTGGTTGTTGCTTTAAACCCAGAAATTCTCCATGGCCATGCCATCTATAGAAATGTTCTGCTCATGGTAATCCTGTTTGGAATTTGCTATTCCATTCCAAATGTATGTGCTTTCCCACTTGTCCCTGTGACTTGTCATTTTACCTTTAAAACTGAAATATTCTGCATTGTTTGCCAGATATTTTCAAACAAAAGCTGCCTGGAGGATTCTTTTTCTGAGGCTTTCATAATATAATGGTGTCAATGAGTTTAAAACAGAACTACCCTTCAAATCCAGATTTCCTGTTTTTTTTGACCCTCCTCTTTTGTTTGTTGGATTTGACTTAGAATGAACTCTTGTGCTTTCCTAAGCTCCTTGAGCTTTTTCCTGGGAAGCAGTATGCTTGCATTATATATTTTGTGCAGTCCAGGTAATGACTATGTATGTTATCTGAAACTGTAGCCATTACAAATGGCATAGCATTTGCCTACATTGTTTAGGATACATTTGACATTTGTAGAAACAAGGAACTACGTAGGACAGATCCTGGTGCCATTTTGTCTTGGTTGCTGCACATGCATTTTTTTTTGATTTGAGAATTAAATGTATAACAGTAAAGCTATGGCTATTTATGCAAAGTAGCTTTTTGTTTCCATTGACTTTTTTACACTTTTATATAAAATTAACACAAAACTCCAGACTAAACCATCCAGTTTTAATCTCATGACACTGGTGATTTTATTGGAAAAGAAAAAATAAAGCAAGAGCTTTAAAGGAAATACGTAATGGTTTATGTATTGCTCAAATAATGAGAAAGCAAATACTGTTCCCAATTTATATATGTAATGAAAATTATTAATATATATTGGGAACCAAGCATGTTAGGCAAATAGTATATTTATTCAGTCCCAGTAAATGGCTGGGTGTGACGGTGAGTTTGGATTAGCTTGTGTATTTCATTGAGGGCAGGTTACCCTGTGTGACATGAAGAAGGCAGCAGTGATGAATGAAGATTTGTGGACAGCCATGCTATATGTGCCTGTGCATCCCAAGGAAACAGCACCTGTACTTTATGATGAGGACAGGAAAGGGACATGGCTATATAGTGTGTTGACTGGCTGCTGAGGCAAGGCGGTACCCTACTGCCATGGACCTTCTGGCTATTTTGCAAGAATTTTTTTATTTTCTGGGATATGCCCTATTTAATCAGCACTTCTCTATTTAACCTTAAACTAAGTGAAAACTGGAATAGAAGGAAAATAAGAAACTTTACATAGAAACACTAATGTTGAAGTATAGCCACCCTGACAAAATTCAGGCAGGTTAAAATGCGAGATGACAATTTGTCCTTAATTTGTACCAGTGGGAAAAAGAATGCCGAAAGATGTAGACTGGGCATAGAGTTTCAGCTGAGATCTGTGTTCCTATGTACAGCGAAATGTTAACAATGAACTTAGTCTCTGAGGATTTTCTTTTTCATTTTTTTTTCTTTTTAAGACAACCTCCTATGGAAGTAAAACAAAAGTCTGTGCTCTGTAAAAAAATTAATTTAAGAACAATTAGCATTTTATTAACTATAACTTAACTTGCTTCTCTATTTTAGAACATGTATTTTGGGTTGTAAACATGTAATTTTTAGAAAGCTTACTAGAGAGCATGCAAGTATGATGCATATTGTGCATCTTCAAATATATAAATCAAAATTCCAATTCAAAACAGTAGCTCTTGTTTCACTGTAGTAATAGGAGGTTTTTAATATGTTAGATACTGAAAAAACCCTTAAAATTTCCTTTGAGCATTAAATCAAGTCCTGGATTAAATAATTTGCCAAACCTATGGTGTCTCTTTTTTTTTTTTTTTTTTTTTATTAAAGGAAAAAGATATTTTTTATAAATTTAAATAAAATATTCCCAAAAAAAAAAATTTTTAAATTTTTTAAATTTTTTTTTTTTTTTTTTTTTTTTTTTTTTTTTTAATTGAAGGTCAAAGCTAGATTTTATAAACGTAAGTAAAATATCATCCAATAAATAAATATTTTAAACTTAATTATTTGATTCTGCCTAAACCATTGTAAATTTATCCTTTAATATTCCTCAGTTCGCTTAATAGTTTCCATCCTTTTTAATTTTCTTGTTCAGATACAAAATCCCAAAACAAGGATGTGTATTAAGATGTTGACTTGGTCTTACCAATAATAGTGCAATAGTAAGACACAATCCAAGGGTACTTAATGTTATAAATATAACAATTCACTTTAGTGATTGCTGACTTAGTATAGGATACAACATTCCCACTGTTTTATTTTTTAAAATAAAATAATAACTTAATTTGCTTGTATTTCACCAGAATGAATACATTCATTGCAAATTGCATGCACATAAAAGGGAATCCATTTGTAAACTACATAATATCTGAGCAATAAATGGTATTTGATCTAATACATAATGGTAGTGCATTTCTTGTTAAAATTGCAAGCTTTTACCAAAATGAAAACAAACTCTTATTCTCTTTATAAATATTTTAAATAACTTTTAGTACATGTTTCATACCAAGTATATAAAAATAGTATTTTTAGATAAATTAAGAGGTTTAATTTACATGACAAATAACGTGCAACAACTAAACACTCTACCTGCTCTATTTGGTTGATTGTCTATATGACATGCAGCAATAATTGTCCCTTCACCTTCACGGAATTGACAAACATACCAGCAGGACCCACAACCACCTGAAGCAAACAGTGCCATAGATATTGTTTAGGAACAACAGTCAGACACTCAGGGAAAACCTTTGCTTCGATGAACAAAAGCTGCCCATGACAGTTCTTTTGTCCCAGACTTCCAGCTGCTCTGACCCTCAGGGTCTTTGGACTGTCACAAAAGTCTGCCAAACAGACCAGTAAGTTACATTGGTATACAAAATTCTTTTCAACATGCTTCTAGAGTCTAGATTTGTTTTTTCTTCCTGTAGTATGAACTGTCAATACCTTTTCCTACTTTCTATAAATCTAAATTTTCATGTTTGTAAGTCTCCATGATCGCCAGAGGAAAGGTCAAATAAAGCTGTCATGCAGTCTAAATTTAAAACTGGCAGTTATGACACATGCTTTGAGTACCACTTCAGTGTTTCTCATACATCTATGGCTTGGTAATCTTTATCTTTAACATCCCTTGTGCTTGTTGCAATGTCTATTGGGAAATCTGGGGTCTGCGCAGAAATGACTGCAGCTGTTCCTTCCAGGTCCCATGATCCTGGCAGGTTCTCAAGGCTTAGTGAGCTGATTGCTCCTTGGCTAAAGCTACCTTCCTCAGATCTGCTTGGGAGCACGAGGTGTAATGATGTCTCTGATGAAGAGCATACTGAAGAAGAAAGAGTTGCCGAAATAGACTGAAGAGGAGTCAAGGTAGTGTCTGAATGGGGAGAGGTGCATCTTAAAAACTGCAGATTGTCTTTCTGAATTACCTGATACTGGGAAGGGGAATTGTGAAGGCCTGGTGTATAATAAAATTCAGCATCCATAGAATTTTGCAGGTTAGGTTCAGTTCTCTGGGGACTGCTGCCTATAGAGGACAGATCAGTATTCCAAATGTCACATAATGTGTTGCTGCGGCAAAGTTGTGCTTTGGTGCAAGTAAAGTTCCCAGCTTGCATGTGCATGCAAGGTTGATGTGTAGTCCAGGCCATGTGAGACTGAAGACTGTCCAGGGTAGGACTTCGAGATATGCTGTGCACAGCACAGAACCCTGGAGTCTTCTGGGAGGTGAGCAGGTTCTCCAGAAGGTGCATCACGTTCTTCATATTCTTACTTAATTGTGAGACTTCTTGAGTTAAAGTTGTGACCTGTTATGGCAGGGCAAAATATCACAGGATTTGTGCAGTCATGCCTGAAATACACACATACATACCTTTTTTTCCTTCTAACAATATCAGCTTTGACCTGTGGCATAAGCTCTTTAAAGAAATATCCTCTACTAATATATGGCATTGGTAGCTTCTTCATCAATCATTAAATATTTTAACGCCTAAACCTTTTTTATTAACCAATTTTATACTGATGTATGAAATTTTAAAAAAGAGATCTTCTGAAATCTTGTTCATAAATACACACATGAAATAAATACTGCTGTCTTTATAGTAAAATAAAAGAAACCCATACACAAAGTTGTCAGGTACACGATGAAGTTACATGAAATCTGGCAAACTACTACTAAAAACCCTAGAAACATTAAACCCCACTTGCTATCAAGAAACAATTAAAACAATTAAAAACATATGAAATGGTTAGCTTCCATGTAGTTATTTTTATGCTTGAAATGTACTACATTAACACAGAAAGAATAATCTGTAGCATAGCTTACTCTGCTGTAGGTGCAAAAGGAAGAATCATATTTTCTGTTATACTTCTTTTTTGTTTAATGCTGAAACCATTGATTGCATCCAATTAATCACATGAGTTATATGAAGTCTGTAATCTTCCCAAAATTGCTGTTTTGGGTCAGGATGAGATTGGCAAGTTCTGAACTTATATTTTGAGGTAAATTGGTATATAATATCAATAGGAATATTCATTAGGACATTATATTTTGGGAAATGAAAAGCCTAACTCAAGCATAGAAGTGGGCAACTCGCCATTTCAAATGAGTTTGTCTTTCCTTTTTCTTTTTTAAGGAAAAGTTTGTAGGAAGTTAAAATCAGTCAATTATTTTTAATAAAGAGAAATCAACCTATCAAGAGGTAGAAATGAACTCTGTCTCCATGGCAGCTAATCAATTTATTTCAGGTTAGACCACAGTCATTACTGTTAAAAGAGAGTTTCTCATAGTGAGGTTATTGAAAATACTCTGCTGAAAAAAAGACATGAGAGCACAGTTATCTTCAGAAGAACAAACCACCTATCAAAAAGGAAACAAGGCTAATTACCCTGAAATAAGAGCACCACCAATTAGGTGCCCTACTCAGATTAATTTTCATGTAACCAGAAACAGAAATACAATTTTCATTTTTCTGAAAAAAGTGCTGAAAAGGCAGTTAGAGAGGCACAATAAAGAAATTCAGTTAGAAGGGAAGAAGGAGTCTCCAATGTAGCTCCTATACGTCTGTTCATTTCTCTCTGAGCTAAGAGTTCAAACCCATCATGTTGTTTTAATAGTTTTGTAATGATCACGCTGTCCCTGGAGTGAAAAATTCTTAATTGGAGGAGACTCATGAGGGTCACATTACAGGATCTCTCCGTGTCTCTCTCTCTCTCAATCTCTCTCTCTCTCTCTCTCTCTCTACCTCTCTCTGTTTTGTTACCTAATTAAGTCCTGCTAGGCAGAAAATAACCATGAGATCTCCTTCTGCCAGCTGAGATAAAGCTTTGAATGCTAGGTAGCACATCTAAACTTCAGTTAATGTGAGGGATTAAAATATGTTAAGAAAGTGACATATGAACAGACTTCCTGTGGGGTTAGAGCAGCAAAAGGAGGGTTTTGGTACTGTCAGCCTGTAAGGAAACACACTGTGAGATTTCTGGGCAAATCAACCACACAGGAATATTTTTGCTCCACTGGGAACTGGGAGATGGCATTACAAAACCTCCAAAAGCTTCTTTGGGAAGAAAGGGGGAAGAAGGACAACCCATGGCTACATAGATTCAGTGGTCACCACTGCTATTTAAGACCATCACTGTTCCCCACTCCTAGCAGATAAAACAACTGTTTTCTGTACCTTATTTCCCATCTTACACCTATTTTAATGTGTTTTCTGCAGATAAGTATTACATTGAGTATGCACCTTACTACGGATGTTGTGTGAAAATATCTGCAACTTTAAAATCATAGAATCACAGAATGGTTTGGGTTGGAAGGGACCTTAAAGATCATTTAGATTATCTGCCCATCCAACCTGGCCTTGAACACTTCCAGGCATGGGGTATCCACAAAGATGTCTTGTTTGATTTGGTTCATGCTTTCCTCTTCCAATGATGATTATTTAAAGGCTTTTAAAAAAATTAATTATTCCTTAACATGTTTCTGTTGCCAGTTCATTGAGAAAATACAGTAAAAAATCAATGCCAGCCTGAGTATTTGTGGAACTCTCGAACTTCTGCTAATTACAACTTGCTTTTCTGCCCAGACACTATTTTTGATGTATTGCCTAGCTCTTGGAGTGCTGTCTTCTCATAAGCTTGCTCTCACACAGTCATAGGAACAGCCTATGTATAGGAAAAGCTGATAAAACAGCCTTTGATGTATACTTTAATAACTTCCAGTAGTATGATAGTTTAAAATTCAAAGTATTTATGACAAACTGTTAGAAATTGATCACCATTTAGTGACATCTATTTGGATAAACTCTGCTTGTCACACAGGCAAAGCAAATATGTAATTTTCTGGATAATTTAAAAACTCTGGATTTTACAAACTGTTAATCTTAGCTCCAATATCTGTAAATCTGTTAATTACCATCTATCTCTATATTACTATACTTATATACTTACACTATTACACTTATACTATTACTGTTGCTATTAATGCTATAGTGGTTATGCAATCCTTTTTACACCCTGCAGTGATTCTTGAACAGCTGCAAATAAGCGTGTTTAACAGTGAACAATCTGATCAATAATGTTAACAATTTCACAGTGCTCCAGAAAGTGTGAAAGAATAGAGATTAAAAGCAAAAGAAATTTTAAGTCTATGAAACAGAAATTGAAAGCAGCACAGTTTCCTCCTGAGTGAAAGGACTAATTCCTTGCATGCTGTTAAAGCTATTTTCTTTTCAGTAGTTCAGTGATTATTGCTAGGCAATACAGCTAGTTGTACAAATGGTTCCTGCTGTGCTAGGCAGACAGCTTTAAAATGATCTGTGAGATCCCAGCTATACTTGGAATGCTGCCTTAACAGTTTCTAGAACTTGAACTGCACTTACTTGAAACACTTACTGCAGTGTTTCCTAATACAGAAACTGGGATTTATACAGATATAGTTTTAATTAGCAAGAGGTGTTTCTCAGGTTCACACCTTTTTAGAGGCTCTGTTATAAAGGAAGAATATCTCTTAGAGGTTAAAAAGAGATATATATTTTTTAAAAAATGTTAATTTTAAAATTAAATTTAAATTTTTTAATTAAAATTTCTGATGCTCTGACTTATATAAGTTTTAGTAGTATTTTGCAGTTTCAAATTACTTAGTTTCACTAGAAAGGGTATTTTTTTATTACCAGTATTAAACTGTTATGTAGTTTGTTCCATGTAGTTAAGTAGGTATGGAGGTGATTGTATTTAAACCTCTCCAGAAAAATGATGAGAAGCTCTATATAATGTAAGATGGTGAGATCCCACCTGGAATAATATGTTCAGCTCTGGGACCTTCAGTGTAGGAAGGATGTGGACCTGTTGGAGCAAGTCCAGAGGAGACCACAAAGATGATCTGAGAGCTGGAGGACAGGTTGAGAGAGTTGGGCTTGTTCAGTCTGGAGAAGAGAAGGCTCTGAGGAGAACTTGGAGCAGCTTCCAGTGCCTAAAAGGGGCCTACTAGAAGGCTGGAGAGGGACTTCTTACAAGGGTGGGTGATAGGACAATGGAGAATGGCTCTAAACTGAAAAAGGGCAGATACAGATTAGATAAAAGGATGAAATTCTTCACTGTGAGGGTGGGCAGGCACTGGCACAGGTTGCCCAGAAAAGCTGTGGCTGCCTCGAGAAGCTGTGGCTGCCCTATCCCTGGCAGTGTTTAAGGCTAGGTTGGATGGGGCTTTGAGCAACCTGGTCTAGTGGAAGGTGTCTCTGCCCATGGCAGGGGGTTGGAACTGG
>JBAFWW010017779.1:0-13504 GCA_036873685.1 Agapornis canus
GTTGGAACTGGATGATCTTAAGGTCCTTTCCAACCCGAACTATTCTATGATTCTAGGAAGGGAGAAGAGAGAGAGACATGGAGAACAGGTAGATAAGCACTGTATTTTTAATGACAGTACAGAACCTGCTGGGTTAGTTTGTTTTGCTGCCTTATTATCTGTTTTTTCTTCTTAGATTCAAATCACAATGCAGAGTTGCTTGATGATATGTAATATTATGCAGCAAAAGTGAAAATCATATTCCTAGTTTTCCACATGGAAGGATGCTGCTGAGGCAGTTCTGTCCCAATCTGCTGTTTTCTTTCAAACTGGAAACAGTTCTCCATGCTGCTATTAAAAATAAAAAGAATCTTTGGCAAACTTTTATGAGCCTAAAGTACCAGTGTGATTCTGCATTGAGCTCTGCAAGCATGAACCTCGCAGTCCCCAGGTAGCTCAATCTTTTTGGTTCACCCAGCATTATATCTCTGTCTGTAATGTCTAAAAGGGGGGTCAGTTTGTTTCTCTATGCAAGCTACACTACCTAGTCTAAAAGCAGGAGCAGGACTTATTGTAAGAGGAGCAGCAGCAGAACTGTTGAGTATGGGTAGGCTTTTTATGTTTTCTTCATGTGCTTCAACAACATCCCTCTTACAGTAGGTTTAGTACTGGTAGGATATGCCCTCAGGACTGCTGAGGCAGCTAGGTAGGAAGCCCTCTGAAGAATTCCTGCTGTGGGGAAAACAGAAATGTGAGAGGGTCAGCTGAGGAGTAGGCAAATAGCATAACAAGTGTTACTGGGGAAAAAGTGTAACAACTTGGACTATTTTGTGGCTTTCCCACATCCAGATCTATATTCTCTCTTACAGAAAATGCAGAATAGCCCCTGCACTTTCCTAAATAGTAATGATAAAGTGCATTTAATTGAATTATATAATTTCATTTCAGAAGAGAATGGTTTGGAACAAAGATGAAAAGTAACTGCATTAGTTTCAAGGTCCTTGAAATTTATATTTCATGTCCATATGATCTAAGTGAACTGTCAGAGATAGGTGACTTGAGTTGTACACGTCCTTGGATCTATGGCAAAAGAATTTTCTGTTAGGTCAGTGTCTTGATTTGAAGATGATTTTTGAGGGTTTGTGCACAAGAACAGAGAAAAGCAAGCACAGCATTAGTAATTGCTGAAAGGGAATTCTGTATTCCTGGGGGGAAAAAAAAGTGGAAAGCCATGGCTATAAATAAAATTTAGTCAGTGTTTTTGTTTCTCCTAGGAGGACAACTGGTACAGCAGTACTTTTAAGAATCAAAATTCTGTAGTACTGGTTCACATGCACATCTTTGGTGTCACTGTGAGAATGTGAATGTGCCCAGTTATCTCGTCAGTGTGTGTGTGTGTGTGCCTGTTCTTTGGTATATAATTAAAAAAGAAAAATAGAAAGAATAACTAATGGAACTTAAAGCTGCTGAAATACTTCAGCTCTTCTCCCTGACTGCAGGAAAATTATGGTTTTTGTTTCCTTTTCTTTTCCTCAAGCTTTATTATGCAACAGCGTTGCATGACAGAACCCGGCCTACAAGTCTTGAGTGCTGATTTTCCTACACACTTAATCTTATGCAGGCGTACTTTGATAGGCTTAACGTTTCTGCTGAGTTGGTAGAGTGTCAGTCATCAAAGCTGCATAAACTTATACCTACTCAGACTAATGCACTTAAGTAATCCTCTAGCAGACTCTCATTTTGAGACATTTAATTTGGATTCTGTGGCCTCCAGGTGAATTTTTTTAACCTCATACTCAGAAGGTGCAACCAAAAGATGACCTTTACTGTCACCTGTCAATACTGTCAGGTTGAAAGGACTCTTACTAGTTTAAAAGCTGTATGCTCCTCTGACAGGAAGTCTCAAATGCATTTCCCATGAGATGCAGTAGCCCTGTGTAATTTATTGCTAAATGTTTCCATCCTAGTGCTGTCTCATTACCTGCTGCATAGTATCCAAGATGCTAGGGAAACTGTGAGGTAGGATCCACAGAATTTTGTAGAAAGAGACAAGATAAGAAAGAAAGTTACCAAATTCCTGCTTCTAGCTTACAGTTCATGAAAGCAGCCCAGGCCAGCAAAGCAGCACAGTCCTGCTCATGTGCAGTCTGAGAAATAATCAATGGCTTAGCCTTGGTGGTTTGAACTTACCCTTGGGTTTACCTTCCTTCAGGGTCAAAAGCCCTCACTATTACACCATAAAGAGAGAATTGCCTGAATATAGATCTTTCTTTGCTTCCTCTTTACCTTTGCTCTGCTTGTGTTCTTGAAGTCTTTATGGCCAATTATGCAAGGATTACTGATGCTCTTGTGCACTGTAGGCTTTCCAGTCTTACCGCTCCTAATGCAAGGACATACAGTGGCTGAATTTCTGACCTAGTACCTATGGAATGCACTCATGAAGATTATAGGTAAATAGCAGCTGTTTTAAATAGACTTACAGACCTTTATTGCTTTGAACAAGAAAATGTCTCCTTTTGATGTAAATATTTTTATTGTTTTGTTTTCCAGTAATGTGAGTAGAAAGAAAGAAGCTTGGCACTCAGTTTAGTGGAATCTTACCCAGAATCTAGGACTATGTAGCTCTTGACTTCACATATTTTTATGGCATCCTTTGTCATGGAATAGTGTAAGGATGACATGATTTTTCCTCTTTATTTTCATTCTTTTTATGAGTTGACAGTTGTAGACCTGAAGCCTACAAGCAGACATGAACATGAAACCGAAGTCTTCAATCGTGTCTTGAAGGGTAGTCAATACATGTTTTATTTCCACTCTAAAGCTTCAGGGAAAGATTTTTGTTAGTGTTTGATTTTGGACGTATATCAACAAGAAAGTCAGTGGAGCAAAATCCTGTCTGTGTTTCTGCTGGAGAGTCAAAATAACAAATTAATTTCTAGCTGTTGTTGCTAAAGGTATGTGCATTGATCACTGGCGAAATTATTTGTAGGCTCTTTTTCTTTCATTGAAAAATATGCCAGAGAAGGATATTACTAGCTGAGAGTAGTTAAATGTAGTTTGAGTTGAGGATAAGGAATTGCATCTATACAAGCTTCTTCCAGTTTAGGAACTTTGCTGTTTCTGTAAGAGGGAGAAAAATACCAAAGATTTTCTTACTGCCCAAGAGTATCACCATGTAGATGCATATAAAGCACTTGCTAATCAGCATTCACTTCCTTGTGAGAAGCTTGAGTTCTTTCAGCATGCAGACATGAAAAGAGTGCCTTTTAAAATAAAAATATGGAGGAGAAGCTTTTGTCTTCATTTAAAACTTTAAAAATTTTAATGTTATCTTTGCTGCCTCTATGGCCTTTGGCAGAAGAGTATGAGATTGAGCCTGTTGACTGCTATGGCTACTATCTTTCTCTCCCAAACTGTAAGCAAAGCAAACATCAGTGTTTTACAGTAGCTTTACCAGCTTATGTTGTGTTTTAAGTATGGGATGGGTTGTTTTGTTGTTGTTTTCTTTTTTCTAGTATTTTGGCAGGAAGAATCCTGTCTTGTAGCAGCAGCCTGCACACAAAAATCTGTTGAGTCTGGGTTTCAACATTAGCCACTCGTTCACTGAATAAAGCATCTCCCTGGTAGAAATTCTCTCCTGTCCTTTTCTCTTTCTCACTTGCTCACTTTTCCAAACTGTAAAATAATTTTTTTCTTTCCCTGAGGAGTTTTTTAAAAACAAAACCCAACCCCATCCTTACTGTGGGTATTCTGAAGTTTATCTGAATGTGCAAGTGCTGCCATGGCAGCAAATGGATTGAAGATGATTTTGGAGTTGGGGGGGATATACTTGAACTTTATTTTAGCAGATTCTCTGTTGCCTCCTTTGTAGAGAAAATATATGGACAGGAAAGACAACATCTAGATGCTTTGAGTTTGGTGACAAATGACAACTTGGGGTTCTCCTGCAGCTGAGATGGCAGGAGGAGAGAAAAACAAGCAGAGGAGTCTTTCTCTCCTTCCTTCTCTCCTTCTCTCCTTCTCTCCTTCTCCCCTTCTCCCCTTCTTGTCTCCTTCTCCCCTTCTCCCCTCCTTCTCCCCTCCTTCTCCCCTCCTTCTCCCCTCCTTCTCCCCTCCTTTTCTCCTCCCTTCCTCCTCTCTTTCTCCCCCTTTTTTTCTCTCTTTTCCTCATTGACCTCACTTTATTCTTTTTCTTGACTTCTGTATTACAAGACAAATACCCTCATCTCAACACTGTTTTACCTTTAAAATGTTCAGATTGTTGCTTAAAAGAGTGTCAGTCACCCATGCCCTTTGAAGAGTGTTCCTTTTAGGAGATGGGGAAAGCTGGTTTGGAAGGAAGGAGGAGCCCTGCCTGAGACAGCAGATAGAGATGGGCTCCTCAGGATCAGTAGGGCTGGACACTAGAAGAAAACAGCAGAGGACCTCACAATGACTTCTCATATTTCTTGCTCACATCCAGGAGGACCCACAGAACCCATAAGTAGGTCAGTAAGCTCCCAGAAGAGTGCCAAATCACAGCAATACTAACTAAAATCAGACAGGAGCTAGGCAGATAGCAAGCCAAAATTCCCTCCATGCCTTGGTGGGGCAGAATGACCATGGCTTTGATGGACTGAACATGGCCCTGATTACTCCCCAGAACCCCATGTACACATATGGTGTTTCTGATTATAAATAAATAAATATGAGAGAAATTTACAGTAGGAAAACGCTGTCTGCTGGAGAGATTATCTGAACAGAGGAAGCATGCCAAAAGTGGTTGCTGTTTAATTTCAGCATACGTACTGCCTCAGGTACAAACAAAAGTCTCAAGAATCCCATTTAAAGCTCTAATCAAGCTCTTCATTCATTTTCTAATTTGTAGAGCCTGATCCTGCAGCATCCAAAATGAACAAGGATCAGGAAGAGAAGAGACACAGATCCAGGCCATGATCCAATTGCAATGTGCTCTTGGCATACCACAGACATCTGAGATAAGACTTCACCAACCTGCAGCATCACAAAGCATGAAAAGCATCTTACCAAAGAAGCTGGTGACACACAGTTGACCCCTAGGGCAAACCAGGCAGTGGGGCTGGGTTGGCCTCTGGTTTCACACAAAAGCAACTTTACTTTCCTCATCTGCCTTTAATCTCAGGGGCTGTCTTTAGTGCTCAAATACTTTATTTTTCCTTTTTTTTTTTTTTTTTTTGCTTTTAATGCGGTGCCAGAAGCGCAGCACCCAGCCCAGCAGTCAGCTTCAAGCTCCTCCTAGCTACTGTCCAAAGGAGTAAGGCAGTTTGGATATGCGTACCTGAAACTATCTGGAAGCATGGTAGCTCGGATATCAATATCGAAGTGTCTACTGGGCCACCAGAGTGGTAAAACAGCTACTGAAAATAGTGCAAGTTTGTTTATAACCTGTGCAGGACCATCTCCTTAAGGTGTTCCCATAATACGGGCCACTGCTAACTGCCTGCCCAGTTACCTTTGGAAACAGGGCTCTTGCTTTTTTCACCCCATTGTTTTCCATTAGGCTGCTTTATAAAGGCATTAATTTGATAAAAGCTCACATGCTATCAAAGTAGCCTCCTTAATAAGGGTCTTATACCCCTCAAAAAGAAATGTCTAATCTTCTGAAGAGAATCCTAATATACTTCAAAAAATTCTTTCTCCATGTTTTGTTTAAAGAACCACTTCTTTTAATCACTACTGAAAAATATAAACAAAAGACCACTATTTTTTATTTTGCATTTTTAAATGGATTCAGATTAATGAAGCCTTGGGTGACATTGTTTAGTGTGAGGTGTCCCTGCTTATGACAGGGGGTTTGGAACTAGATGATCTTAAGATCCTTCCAACCCTAACTATTCTATGATTCTATGATTCTATGTGACCTTGGGCAATTATCTGAAAGTAAATGTTCATTCTCATTTTCCATTCATTTATAGATACAACAGTATTTTATCAGATGTAAATGATGACACACTGTTAAAAGTTCAAACAATTTTGATTAATATACTTTTTTATGTTTTAAAATATTACTAATGATACAGTTTCTTGAAACTGAGGAAGCAGACAATAGATTATTTTCCTTTCAACTAATGAAAAACATTTTGGTTTATGTATATATTTCCATAGTTTTAAAGCATCAGAGACCACAAAGAAGATAACTTCCTTTCCATAAATTAAAAAAATATATTTTTCTTAATTAAAAGAATACCTAATACATTATTGTTTCACAGTCTAAAGTGCCATTAATACATGGTCTTACCACGCTGTATAATTCTAAGCTACATTTAACTCTAAAAACTCAGTTTACTGCCACAATCAAGAGAGCTATAACTATTAACAACAGGGTGGAACATTTCTTCTGCAAAAATCTGACATACAAAAATAATGTATGTCACATTTTTGCGATAAGAAATATGAAAACTTGTTCTTAGAAGCCACCATCTCTTCCATTCAAGTGCTGTCTTACTGGTCAAAGCAAAATTATGGAGCTGCTTCTTCCGGGAAGTGCCAGGCTTCTACCTGCACCTTGACTTAATGACAGAATATTGCAGACATTATGATCGTTATCCACATACCTCCATAGTTTATCATTATCCTGCCCATTCCATCAGTGAAAGAGACTCCAGGCACTGTACTCCATACATCAGGAACACATGGAGGAATCACCACTCCCAGTACTTAAGCTACACTAGATGCATTCTGGAAATATATTTCAGACACTGTTTACATTTCTGCTCTGATTGCCTTCAGTGACAGTTTAAAAATCAAACTTACTTGGTTCTCGACAGACTCTGTAAATGCAACATTTCTGAGCTGACAAACTTTCCTGGAAAAATTTAATTGGGAAAATTAAATAGCCTTCAGCAAAGGTAGCTCAGAAACAGCTACTCAGAAATCTTCATGGTGGTAGGGAAGAACTCACGGTAATTTTTTCAGGTATTTCCATTCTTTGTCTCATTATGGACAAGATTTTCTGTCTTCAGTGATTTGTGAAGTGGCTCTTGGAAAGGAGTGTTACAGTGGCCATTTCTCACACTGGCAACCCCTGGGGGACATAAATTCCTTCTCTCTGACATAAGGGTTTTTGGGATTCTTTGTATTATAGTGACCTTTTATAATACCCATGTGGATGGAGGAGTGAGGCACTCACAGTTTGTTTTAGGTAGCTGATTCATTGCGTTGTCATTCCTAATTTCTTTCTTTTTTTTTTTTTGAGACCTGAAAATGAAGGTTGGGAAAAGCTATTAATACTCCTATTATGGTGTCAGCAAGCAGTACAAAGACGTGGTAGTCTCCCTTCAAGGTTTTGACAGAAAAGACAGTAACACTTTCATTAAAATGTGCTCATGTTTAAACAGCATTTCTTTTATATACCAAATCAGGGAGGAAATGAAATAATCTCTGAGTATGTGGCAACACTAAGGAAATTAATCAAAGAGAGTTAAATGACATACAGCAGCATTAATCATGTGTGGAATTTAAAACCAGGTAATCCAAACAGACATATTGACACTGACTTTAACCTTGAACATATGCTCAAGTTGTTGCATTTGAGGTGAAGAGCACATTTCAAGATACATTGCAGCAGCACACCACAAACTGTATAGCAATCCACCAGAAATGAAAAAGAAAGCACACACCATGAACAGAATAGAAAACTATTTCATTGTGGGAAAAGATTCACAATGCAAACAATTTCCAGTTTTCCAGAGAAAATATAAAGGTCCATGAGAAGCAAAGCAACTGCCATAAAATTCATTTGGAATCCAGATGGAAAGAAAATGGCGTTCACAAGACTGCTGTAGCATCCCCACAGTAGTTGGATTTAAGAAAGAAAATAAGAGTCATGTTTATTTACATGTGGAAGTAACAAGACTTGAAATGCAGCTCAATAAAGCATCTGTTGTTCCTCTGATTCCACAGCAGGAGCATTAGAAACTACTTAAATAGATGAAGTTGCAGAAAATTTGATTACCACTAAACATTTCTAAGTAAATTCATTATTCCCTGGAGTTACCACAGTTGAAGTAATGATGGTACATGACATCTCTGGGCTTTAAAAAGGAAGTTATGCAGCAATCGGTTGGAAATAAATGACATAAATATACAGAGTGTAGAGAATATGCAGATTTGAGAAATTATGAGATTTATCCCACACAGGAATTATCTAAACATTTGAAAAAAGCAGCTGATACTTTCTACGGTGTTACCATAACTGAAAACTGCAGGAAGTTTACATTACAAAGATGCAATTTTTTTACAAACTCATGTGATACCTTTTCCCAAAATATACCAAAAGGGAAAAATAACTGGAACTTTGCAAGCATTCTGCAACCATGTTTAAGGTCACATTCAGCAAGTGGCACTTGAGCACGGCTAATTATGACAATGAAGGGGGCTCTCTATGGTGGTACTGACTTCAACATTAGAAATTACCCAGTAAAGATCAGTATCTTTTAACTAGTTTGGCAGATATATTTGCCTCATTATTGCATCTTTTGGCAAGTTCATCACAACTTAAATTCATCCACAAATATGGGCTGCAGACAATGAGACAGTGTGTTATCTGACAGCAGACATTAAGAGTTCATTTCAGTCTCACAGCGTATCACAGTAACGATACCTTCTGGTTAGCAGGCATTGTATTAGGCATTGCTGGCATACTATGTTACTTGAATAACAATAATCACAGAACTAGCAATTAGGGACACCCTGAAAACTCCCTTGGGCTTCATCATTGATCCTTAAGGAAAAATTCATTCATTTAATCACCTCATTCTAACAATAAACATATACATAACTCACAATGCAAACACTGAAGAAATAAGGAACATGGAAGTGCAGTACAGTTACATTATTTTCTGACAGTAGTCAGTTATTGAGAGGGTGTTCGACCATTTTCTAATTGAACAGTTTGGCACTGGAAATGCTGGCTCATCCTGGTTCCATCAAAACCTTCTACGGAAGCTTAAGCCGTGATCTGGCTGTGGCTGCTGGCCAGAAATCCAACCAAGCTGGCTGCTTACTGATGCTCAGCTGACTGGCTATCTAGCTCCCTGGAAACATGCCAACTGCTCAGTTGGTTTCTTGGCTCCACAGGCTTGTCAGCTGGCAAAGAAATAGATTGTTCCATTTTTGCCAGAAAGGCTGTGGAGCCAAGGCGTTTTGTTCCAGCGCTTGATGAAACAAAATATTGACAAGCTGGAATTTCCTGTAGCATAAAAATCTTGCTTTCCAGCCAGCTGCAGTTATTATTGTACGCTCTTGTGTAACACAGTGATGGTGTTATCGCATCCTCTAAGTAAACACAATGCACACAAAGGATGTGAATCCAGAAAGCCTTCCAACACTTTGGATAAGAATCTCATAGCATCTGAAATCGTCACTATGCAGTACAATGCATCTTTTGATAGGGTTAGTTTGTGACGCTTTCTATTTTACATTAAAAGGCCTGTTAAGCTGGCTTTGAAAACTCATTGTCAGCAGGGCACAACGGGCTAACTGAGGATGAATTCAGTATATAGTCTGTGGACTGTGCCTTTATTCATATTGTTTCAGAACATAACTTACATAGTTATGGATCGAACACCAGGGAAAGAAAAACCAGTAATAGTCACAACACAGTTACATACATAAAGGCTATTAGGTTTTCAGTGCTGAAAAGGGGTGTTAAAATAGCTAAGGACACAAGAACACACACACACACACAAAAAGACTTCTCAAAAACATATCACTGGAAACAACAGATTTGTGAAACATTCAGTGAGAAGAAACCAGAAAATGCCATCATATTATCCCATAAAGCCATGAACTGAGCCCTTGTCGGAGACAAATATCATTGTCCAGCCCAGGCCAGAGATTCATGACAGAATGATTAATGAAATTATGCACTCAGATGAAGAGTTCCAATTTTAGAGAGGGTAGGTGTGTCAAGAGTGTTTTCGAGGAGATGCTGAGCAGGGCCTAAATGGCAAAGCAAGTCAACACATGGGTATGCGCTCAGTGGCAGAACAAGGCCATTTAAGCTGTTTCCTTTCTTGGTTGTCTCTGTGCTACCCCCAGTGCCACGCTGACACATTTATTATGTTGGTGAACTGGATCAGCAAAAAGGAAGGAAAGCAGGCTGTTTTCTAGTCTTCTCAGTTCAATCTCATTTACTGCCTGAGTTCACAAATGTTCATGCTGCCACAGCCCAGCAGCAGTGCAGATGTAGAAGCAGGTAGCTGGGCTAGGTAGCAGAAGGGTATGTTATAAACAGATAAGCCACTGTAAGTCATCCATTAAATTATTAAATTATGAGCTTTGGATGTAAGGGGGAGGAGGAACAGTATCAGGCACAACAGATTCTTCCTAGCTTCCTGCAAGGAAAAGGCTTGCCCAGGTTTTGAGAGAGCAAGCATATGCTGTGCCTCCTGTTAAAGGTAGGAATACAAATTACCTATCTGCCTTTGAGTAGGCAATCCTTATTACTATAAGCATAGTTCATAGGATAAAATTTAAACTCTTGCCTGAACTTGATAAAGCTTTAGTTAGAGAGGGACATGTTTCAGAGGTAGTATAAGAAAAAAAACCAAAACAAAACAGAAAACCAAACACTGACACAACCATGCAACTGTGTAGTTTTCACGTACAGAGGGAAAAAAATAAGGGACTAGTATGAAAATGGCTGGAAAATGGCCGTAAAGTCACAGACTAGTTCTTCAGCACCTTTTATAGAACTGGCATTCAGTATCTAAGAGAAATTACATACAAGTCAGTCTGAGATAATCTTTCAACAAGTTGCTCCAAGCCTATGATCCTGAAAATACCAAGCTTAAAAGACAGGTGCAGACAGGGACGCAGGACAGTACCAGGGACATGATCGTGGTTCTGACAAAAAGATTCTACAGATGCCTGTTTCTCATACCAAAAAAGCAGGCAGAAAACACTATAGGGGCATAGCGCTCTCCAGCCAGTGTTGCCTGATGTCGGCTCCCCTCATCAGGCCTGATCCTGACCCAGACACACAAATTGATGTCCCGGCCTGGCCTTGACCCATCCCTATCCCCATGGGTCCCGATGTCCCAGACTGAGGCTGTTCCCTGGCTTGCCCTGCTTCCTGCTGGAGGCGGTGGGGTGGGCTCTGACTGGGCAGACCTTGCCCTGGAACAGGACACAAAACACTAGAGCCCAGAGACTGATATTTTTATTTCTTCCCAACAAATATAAATTTTAATAAGTGTTGGCTGACCAGCCAAGTTTTCTGTGCTTCTACATAGGCAGTACTGACAGTGATTGTAAAAGTAATAACAAAAGAAATCACTATTTCAAAGCTATCCCCATTTTTATTATTGTATAAACCCCCAATTTTTCTGACAAACAATTGCATGCTGTGGGTTATGCTTCATAGTTTCCTATGGGTAAATCTCAGTCTTTTTCAAGGTTTTGGCAGGCAGCCATAGGAACACATTATTCTGAATAGTCTAAGGGGAATTATAAAACAAAGAGAATGAAAGGCTTCAATTTATTTTTAAAGCATGCTTTCTCATGTTTACATGGCTTCCAGACCTATTTTGTTTTGGAATTTTTTACTTACAGTAAGTCCTGATACATGAAAAACAACAAAACCCTGTCAGATTTTTTAGCTAACATGAGAACTGAAAAGTGTTTTGAATGGAGGAGTTAGTCAAAAAGATGTATTTTGTTGGTTAACTGGAGTAGTGCAAACTGTTGAAATCTGTTTACTCAAATCAAAGTGTATGTCCAAGGCTGGCCCCAATGGGCATTGAAATGATAACTAAATTGAGTCAAATTTGATTCTATTATTCACTTACTTTCTTCCCATCCTATAGGACCTGCAGTCCCTGGGAATATGAGAAGCCTTTTCTTCATTCCTACTTTGCAAATACTGTGACACTCTTTAGAACCAGTAATCCTTTGTTCCTTTTATCTATGTAGCCTGTGCATGGTTTGTGGGCTTTGTTGTACAGCTTATTAGTTTTTAGGGTAAATGAAATATAGTTCATCTATCTGTTGGCAAAATGAGTAAGTGAATACGCATCCTCTGGCTTCTAAAGTGTCTAAAATGATCACACAACCCAGAAATAGCCTATAAGCAAGGACTGAACAAAAATAAGTCACAGCTTAAATAAAACCAGAAGCTAAGCAGAACCATGAATTATACAGAAAAGTAATGGAGATCCAGGAACAAAACTATGCATATCCTTTTCATAGGGCTTAGGTGGTACCCACAAGAAAAAATGCAGCTTCTAAGGTCAGGGTAGTCTCCGTCAGTCTCTAAAGTGGGCCAGGTTAGCATCCAAAATCCCCCAGTAGTGAAAAAGCTAGGTCAGCAACTTCTTACTGGATTTTTGGGTTTAACAGTGGAAGTCTGGTCCTGTTGTTCCTCCTCCTGAGTTTCACTCTCACATGCTGAGTCCCAGAAAGACCTGTGTGTGGATTCCAGGAGTGTCTATTTTGGAGAGGAGCAGAGTTGTCAGCCAGCAGCATTAGACTGCCCATTGTGTATTGTTCAACGCACTTCCTTGTTCATGTCCCAGTTGTCAGGTTAGTCTCTGAAGGAAATCCTGCTGAAATGGAGTAATGTTGGGAAGGTACATGGTTTAGTGTGACATGTTCCTGCTTATGGCAGGGAGGCTGGAACAAGATGATCTTAAGGTCCTTTCCAACCCTAACTATTGTATGATTCTATGATTACAGAAAGAAACCCCAACAGCACATAAGCTTAAGCGCACATCTTCACCACAACTCATGAAGGATTTGAGTATCAATTGTATTATTTACTGGGTAAGTACACATAGAGATATCAGACAGAACTGAGTTTAAAACAGAGCAGGGAAGAAGGGCACAGGAGTTTCGGGCAGGTTTCAAGAATCTTGTCTGTGCCTCGCCTGACTAACCCCATACTAGCCTCTACACCATCTACCCCACTGAGCCAGCCAGCAGAAAGCAAGCCTGGCATGAGACGCTCCAGAGGAACGAGCAACCAGCCGGCAGGCCTCCAGCCCAGGCTGACAAGGGAGGGGGGACACACTCCGCAGGCACACAGCCTCCCGAAAGCTTTGCGATGACTCCCAACTACCGTGCCTGGCACGGAGAGGAGCATCAGGCTCTCCGCCATTCCACACATCTGCTGGGCCGCAGATCCCCACCGTGAACCGTGCCGACCCAAGCACAGGGCCGGGCGGGTGTGCTGAGGCTGGGAGCGGGTCGGAGCCCCCAGCGGGGGGTACAGAACTACGGCCTGCGCATGCAGGCTAAACGGGAGCCGACCTCCGGAGCCCCCAAACGCCATCCAACAGCCGCGGAAGACGCGCACGTTCCAGCGGGAAGGTGCGAGCTCAAGCACCGGACGCGTGCAGCAGCCAAACCCCGCCCTCCCGGGGGACCTCCAATTCCCGCCAATGGGGGCGCGGCGGAAGTAGCCACGTGACTCCTCCGGCCCCTTCTGCTGGTGGCGTCGGTCGGGGAGGCGTGGTTGGTGGTAAAGTGTCGCGAGAGTGGAGATGAGCGCTCGGGGAGGGGGAGA
>JBAFWW010017780.1:0-11265 GCA_036873685.1 Agapornis canus
TTTTTTTTTTTTTTTTTTTTTTTTTTTTTTTTTTTTTTTTTTTTTTTATTTTATTAATGTATTAAAAATCATCAAATCTTGTTTTAAAATGAACTCTCACAAATGACATTTAAGCCACCTGTTTAAATTTTTTTCAGTTGACAGGAAATGCAGGAAAAACAGTATTTCCATCTAAACTCAATGGTGTTGTGATTTATTTCATTATTTTACTGAGTGAGGGCCTGAATATCGGAATACATTTGAAGACCACATTCAGAGTTGTTGGATCTCTTCTTTCTGGTGGCCCCTATATTAGTTGGAAAATATTAAGTAACAATTTGTATGCATTTTTTCTGTTGAGATTTGAGCAAAGTCCTAACAAGTTTCATTAAGTTGGCAAACTGAGGTCTCTGACAGACCTACAGTATGCTGGAAAACATGTAATTATTTTCATTCGTTCACTTGTATTTACAATGATTTGGCTCAGTTTGCCTGAAAACCAGTTTTCAGCCTCCAGCTTAGTTCAGACTCATTCCTGGAAGAAAACTTACATTTGCTTATATCCCTACCCCTGCCTGTTCATTTTACTGGGTCATCCACAACAGACCATATTCTTCAAAAGCAGAAGACAGTAGCTAATTGTTTTCCAAGATACCTGCATGCTAGTGTTAGGTTAGGCTCTGGGAACTCGCAGGCTGAGGACCTATCCTTTACAATGCACTTCCGTAATCAGTAGCATAATAGGGCCTTGATATTGACCGGTACTACTAGATGCTACACTTAAGTACACCGTAACAACAATAATCAGAACAAACAAGAAATGTTACATACAGATTCCAGTACAGGGAAGACATTCTCTGGACTGTGCAGTACATAAGCACCAGTACTGTAACAAGCTGTATTTGGAGGCACAGAAGGAACATATTCATTAAGTGGATCCCTCTTGATACAGTTACTCCTTTTACTGTAATGACAATCTAGTGATACTGAAATTTTCAGGTCACATTATTGTGAAGAACAAACAAACAACAAATGATGCCACTGTTCTGACTCAATGGAAAATTGCTACCGTTTCACAATGAAACTGCAAGTGCTATACTAATAATGTGTTCAGCTCAATTGCACTTTCCTTGCTACGCTGCTACTGCAGGATATTCTTCCCTAGGTGGTGACTTCTGAACCTTCTGAACCTTATTTACACCACTCTGCAGGTTTCCCACCAATGTAGCCAGACACAGACATTTTGGCAAGAAAAAAAAAGCTAAAACCAGTATGCCTTTGTTTTAAGACACATTAAGGGGGACAGACTAAGAGCTGGTGATGTCTGCAACTTGTAACTAAATAATGCATTATTTTTCTGCAAACTTTTTGCCAGAGAGTCAAAGCTGATAATGCCTATTGCTTAACACATACAAACAACAAAAAGTAACCTACTTGCACGAGCATGCACTTAGCTAACTGAGAATTAAGTAACAAAACAGAGATCTGGACCCCAATTCAGTTATACACTTAAGCCTGACAATATCAGCTTATCACCCACAATTTCCTCTTTGGCATATTGAATCAAGTTGAAAATTGCTTCCTAAACCAAACATGCTTAAATAATCAAGACAGTGTTAGGGACATTTCCTTCTGGTTCTAGCTAAACAATTACCATTTTGCACAGTCAAATTTTCTCAAGGCTTGTGTTTCCGTCTTTTAGCCAATGCATACAGAAGCATGATGAAGGAAGTATATTAACCCATATTTGCACTAATGCCTTGCTGCAATATTCTTAGCTATGATATGCTGATATGCTGCTCCTAGGATGCATTAGCCATGCTGCAGACCCAGGTGTCCTCAGGACACACATTCCAGTCCTTAAATGCACTTGATACTTGCTACCCACACTAGAGCTCAGTAATGGCTAGCTACTCAGTCATTAGAAATGAGATTTCCACAGCAGATTAAATCCTGTTTTGAATGAAAAGAACCAGGGGAATTTGTCAAGCCAAACAAGCTGTTGTGTACAGGTACGAACACACCTCACCAACATGGCATTAATGCAGATTAGACAGTCCCCTTATGCATAGGGTTGGTATCTACACTGGAAGCCAAGCCGAAATTCCCAAACAGTGGGTTTAAAACAAATTAGGATGCATCTATATAAGCTTAGAGTTGTCTATGGAGAAAAAAAAAAAAAAAGGAAGAAACTGTGTACTGAGATGCAAGTAGCTTAGGGGGCCTATGCCAGATGCTCCAGAAAAGTACAAGTCCCTCAGAAAGGAGCCACAATCAGTAACTGTTTAAGGGATGATTTCCTGCTATCACTAGCACAATGCCTATGTGGTGCTGCTAAACTACATATCAGCACAAACAACAGAGCTGGTAAATGCATTACAAAATGCTGCAGCAGCTGACATAGAAAGATTTTGTAAAGACTCATCACAGTATTATGGTCACACATCCTTTTCTTTGTTAACACAGCTGTATTCTTTGGAATGCTCCTTTTTTCCTGATAGGTGTTCACAGCTTACAAACACCTACTTGATAGCTGCACCAGATGCCAAACCTTACACAAATTTGTCCTCTTAACTCTTTTTAAGAGGAAATACCTTCCTCGAGTTACTTGCTAGGAGCTGTAGATTCTGCATTGACTGAGTGAACCCTCTGAAGTTGTGCAAAAACTCTGCCTTAAAAGGGATCTGACTTATCTCAAGATGCCTGCCAAAGCTTTATCTAATTGCATTTATACTTCCTATACCTTTGCACCTCTTCAACTTTAAGCCTTTCTTAATTCCCTTGGGAAACATAAATTCATTTATGCTTTTGAGCAGTTTCTCCTGCCTGCCTCCCCCCTCACCACCTGTGGAAGATGTTACATGTCTCAGCTGATAAGACTGTAGAACAAAGATCTATCTACCCAGCCCTGCTATGTGATCTAAAGGAGTCTCCTGGACTCACCTATCTTTAATAATGCAGAAGAATACTTTCCTATCAGTGCAAAACAGCCAGTATGATACAGTTTTTAACAACAGTGTATATATAAATATATATATATATATATATATACAGTTACGTATAGTGTTACACAGTTTTTGACAACTACTGTGATTTAATTCTGTTAAAAACATAAAAAAGGATGACTTCTAGAATTCACTCTCACATGAATCTAAGGCTTTGGGATGCTGCAGAGTGCAATATCTACCTACAAGAGATATTTGGAAGATAAAGAAATAAATTCTGCCATCAGGTAACAGAGATAGACTGTAGGAACCTTTAAATTGTTCAACAATCCATTCTGCAAACAGACGCCCCATATTGGCAGTTCTCTTCATCAAGCACGTTTCAGGAATAATAAACTGGTAAAATACCACATAGTATATAAAGCAAATGGATCACGTCTTCTAAGTGCTAATACAGGAAACAAATAACCTGAAACATCAGAGTTTTCCAATCCCTCAGGAAAGTCACAACATCCTCTGTAACTAGTATGGAAGAGAAAAGAACAGAAAGGACAATTTTAGGTGCATATATTTAACAGATGTCATATTAGGTACGTACATTTAACAAACAGGATAATCAGTCTTCAGAATTCAGCATAGAAAAATAGTTTTGGTGGGGTTATAGTTTTACTTGATCCTAAACATTATTTCTCCACAAACAGAGCAACTGAAAAAGTTTCAGTCAGCTACAGTAGGATGACAGCCACTCTGTGCTGGATTCTTGTGGGGAAGACTATGTGACTGACCAGAACAACCCCTACATCTGCAAAACAATTTCAGTTGCAGTTTTTGACAATTGGTCTCAATTATACTGAGATTAAGTGTCTCACTAAGTCCTGTATCCCCCAAAACTGTAAGCTGTCCTCATACAAATGATGGACTGTTTACCTTCTACTTTTCCTAGTTATCTCCCATTCAGCTTCATTCATCTCCTCTGGGAGACAGCTATGCACTTCTAGAATTACCAGCATCAGTCCCAGCCTGACAGACTGCTGATAACTAGGTACCTGCAGTGCATGACAGAACACCCTGCAAAATGCACAATAAACTCTGCAAAGAGTTCTGCCTAATTAGAAGAGAGTATTAGGAGCTGGGGGTGAAATCCCAGTCAGAGAGATTAAAGTAACTTGCTCAGGCTTATGCAACAGAGCAAAATAGGAGATTCTGCCCAATTCACTTCAGTTTCACTTCTCATTCACTGGATCAGAGAAACATTTCTCAATAAAAGGTTCTTTTAAACTTATTTTAGTATAAAGACTAAACTAGGGACAAGAGAAACAGCTGCAGTTCTGACACCTTATCTTGGCTGACAACCTGACCTGTTCATGGATAAATAGTTTTTCCTACACCAAAATGTGTTGGTAGTTATTAGCATCAGCTCTTGATTTTTTTGTTCTTGTTGTTAATTAAGAATGAAGCATTCCACAGATCATACTTACGTTGGAAAACGATCTATGATAATTCAGCATGTGAACAGACAGAACACTTTATCACCCTTTTAAGGAAAAATACAGCTAGTGCTCTTGGAGAAAACTTAAGATTTTAAAAGAAAACCAGAGAAGATCAGATCCAACAACTGTGTGGTATTTTAGGGGATATTAATAAATTTTTTTTTTCTTTGTTAATTCATTAAAATCTGCCCTGTGACCCTGTCTCAGTACACCGAACCCTGAAACGCAGAGTGTAACAATCTGGTACTGTGTGCAGCGTACGCATTTAATGAATGTATGAAGCATGTATTTCACTGCAATCAGAGAAGGACCATGCTACTTCAACACATTTTACCATTTTGTAAGGGGTTTTTTTAGACATTTTTTAGATCTTTACAAAAGTACATAATAAAGTGTTACATTTGCCAGAGAACAAAATAGGTTCAACTTATCTTCCATTTTGTGTTTCTGTAAGGGCTTGATCTAGGAAAGCTGACTGTTGCATGAAAATAGCCTTATCCCTTTCAACTCGCCCCAGCAGAGACCCATCCTCATCACCACAGCACTGAATTTCTGCTCACCAATATGAATACCTCTTTGTTCATCTGCTTAATCCCCAAAAGGCAGCAGCCAGGTGCTGCCTCCCACCCCCATCACTATTAGCGTTTTTTCATATGACCTTTAAAAGCAAACCTACATGACAGTGCACAGAGCAAATTCTGAAAACACATATACACAAACTGAGTTTATGCTCCTCGCTCCAAACTCCAGCATACATAGACAAGATCTCCCTCTGGACCTTGGCAGACCACTTGAATAACAAGCAGCCCCTCAGACTGCCAGGCAGATGGTTTTATCTGTTCTAACTCCAGCAGGAAAGGAGAACCACTAAAGTAAGCATCAGATTGTCAAAGAGCCAACCTGAAAAATAATGGGGAAGAAAGGTCTTCTCTGGAAAGTGCTCACATACTTAATGATAACAGAACTCTGGATATCTCCATTTAATCTACACTACTACTAACTCCAGCAACATATTTATAGCATTATAACTGAACCATCTTAAACTTTGTACATGAATCCATAGATTATAATCTATAGGTTATAAAATTCTAGATGTTTGCAATAGTAGATTACCATTTTATTCCTCTAGCTCTGATTCTTGAGGTGAAGTGTTGTTACAAGAAGCACTTACAAACTAATCCAGGTTCATCAACAATTTGCATCTGCTAATGATGTTTAACAGACCACAGTGATTGCTGTCCAGAATTCTTCTAAGAGGCAAAACAAACATCTAAATTATAACTTTCTAACATCTGCTTCCTCCAGGGGAGGATTTGTATGAGGTTTGACAGATGCGAGAGCTCTGAAGAATAGCTGTTACAAATGAGCCAGCTAACGGAGTCTTGGAAAACGCAGCCAATCTCAGCTTATTGAGATGAGCTCCAACCCGAGGCAGAAATAACATGCAGCTGTTCCTTCTGACTGCCATTCAGGAAAGAGATGGCATCTCATGGAGTTATTAATAGATCTCTTTTACTCTGTATACCACCTGGAAAATGAGCACCCACAGTTTTATCTCATTCAATGCTATTTATAGTGTAATAATAATAATAATAATAAAAACAACAACCAAGATAGGCAGTGCAGCAGTGACAGTGCTGAACAGAACAGTCAACAACTAGCAAAGTCTGTATGTTAACTTTTCACTTGTAACTTGAATTTGAATACACTACAGTAGGAGCTTGCAGAGTTATTCTATCTTCAGAGAAGTGAAGAACACTTCTGTGAATAATTCTTACTACAATTTACTGCACATTTTGTTTGCAAAGCCCACCACAAAGTAAAATGGATGTAACACATTTCCCTTTAAGAGAAATTTCAAATCTGCCTCTACAACCCGCTTGCAAGATATTCCTCTGACTCAAGGTATATCCCCCTTTCTAGAGAGACTGAAGGAAAGTGGAAATTCTAGGATTGCAAGTCCTAAAATTAAAAAAAAAAAAATAAAAAAAGGAAAATGTCACAAATTACAAGCTTTTTAAAAATTTGCTGATGTGGAAGTTCTGGTTCCTTTAGCTTTTTAACAACAGAGCTAGTGAGAAAATGTGGCAAGGCTCCTGATGGTACACATCCTGCCAAACTAATATCACGATCAGAAGCAGCAGTGCAGCAAGGCTTACAATTGGGAAGGAAGACAGGAAGAGATATCTGTTATGGCAAAAAAAGCCTCATGAAACCAGTGAAAGCTGCTGGCTGCCATAGACTAGTGGCCTTAACTAATTCTGTGCAGAATTCCCTCCCAAACATGTGCAGTTTCTTTACTATTTTGGGACTTACCCAGTGCCTCTAGGATAACAAGCTGGGATGACAACTTGGGCTGACCTTTGCAGGTGTACATCCCTGGGGCCATCAGGGAATGACTCCTTCCCTGGAAGAGGTGGACAAGGGCTGAGCAAACCTGTTCCACCAGTTGCCTGTTATAAGGTGAGCAGGGTTAACTTCATCAGGCAGCAGAAGTGAGGGCATATACTGTCTACGTGTTGAGCTGTATGTTTTAACACTGCTGCTGATCAGGGGAATGGGTGTTTGACCACATAGCCATTTCCCCCAGTTTGTAAGACAGCCTACCCATACAATGGTTTTCAATTGCTTACAATTTTGGGTCAAGCTATGGACAGGCTGTCCAAATCACATGCCAGGTGTAAAACTGCAACCACATCTGTTTCTCATACAGCAGTTCCACATGGCTCTGCATTCTTCTGGCCTTGAAATACATACTCCCTCTTACATTCTGTCTGTATCCCAAAGCATAAATTCTCATTTGCATCTTATGCTTTCCCTTTCGATATCTCATAGGGAATAACACACATTATTTGCCAAGCTAAACGGTACCTTTCCTTGTGCTCAGCTTCTGACACACAAAGAGAAAAGGTGTCCTGGTTCAGCTGTAGCAGAGTTAATTTGCTTCCCAGTAACTGGCACAGTGCTGTATTTTGGCTTTAGTCTGAGAACAATGCTGACAACATATCGATGGTGTAGCTGTTGCTAAGTAGCACCTACCCTGATCAAGGACTCTCATATTCTGCCAATGAAGGGAGGCACAAGAAGCTGTGAGGAAGCAGAGACAGGACACCTGACCCAAACTAGCCAAAGGGGTATTCCATACCAGAGCACATCATGCCCAGTATATGAACTGGGGGAGTTGCCTCAAAAAGACCAATTGCTGCCCAGGTCAGGCTGGGTATTAGTCAGTGGGTGATGAGCAATTTTATTGTGCATCACTTGGGTTTTCTCAGTTCTTTGTGTGTGGGGTGGTCCCTATTATTAACATCAGTAGCGTTATTATTGGTGTTATTTCTATTAACACAATATTTTGCTTTGTCTCAATTATTAAAGCTGTTATTATCTCAACCTGTGGGTTTTACATTCTTTTGATTCTCTTCTTCATCCCACCTGGGAGGGAGGAAGATGGGGTGAGCAAGTTCTGATTTACTGGCTGGGCTTAAACCATGACAAAAGGCCAACTATCCTGCAAAAGGGAACTGCAGCACAACTTACAGAGTAGGATGGCTATACCCAGAGAATAACTTTCATTAGTGCTCAAACTGACAGGGTGCTTATCGGCTGCCAAATTGAACAAAAGCTTGATGAACTTACAGCACCAGTGAAGCATGCTAGGTAGCACTGCTGCTGTTGTTTCAGTGTATGTTGGGAAAAACATGACTCCCGTAGGATTGCATCAATATTGTCTGTCACCTAGCCAGAAGAGGGAATATAGTTTACAGCTATTTGATAAAGTATCTGGTTTTGATTTCTTGATTTGCTCAGTTTCTCTTAATAAGCTTGTACAAACCAGTTCAAAATGAAAGATAAATATTTAACCTCCTTGCTTCATAGATTCACTGACACAGAGAAACAAAATTGAAATGTCAATAAGCATATTATCTTGTAATGCTCACATTGTTAAACAAGAGGCACTGAACATACAGTTCATGTCCCAAGACTGAGGTATATTGTCACATATGCACAATAAAGTTCCAGGTAATATGTTACAATACACAAAAGTATAGCACACATGTTATACAACTGATACAGTAATTCAAGATATATAAGCGAGTTGACTAGACTCTTTAGGAATCACTTTCCAGTCACCTACAATTCACAACCTTGTGTTGTTGAGGCAGAAAACTAACAGCCCACTGTGTGAACCATGTCATGTTCACACTGCTCACCATTAGGAGTAAGACTTTTGATTCAAAGGATATACACTACAAGCTGAATAGAATAACTGACCTTTACTAGTACTGAACACCAGTCCTTAGATATGGGAAAGCTTGCCAAGCCACGGTGCTGCAGAAGTTTCCTAAAGAAGCAGTCTTAACAGTGTCAAAAAAGTAAAGTACTTTCCCTTACAGTACCTTATCCATCACAAATTATTCTCTGAGAAAAGTTACGGAACACATCATTGTCCAAGATGTTCACAGACTGTAGATTGCAAACAGCTGCAGGCAGCACCTGCAGGTGAGCTTGTATTTTTTTTAAGGTACTCTGAAAACTTCTCTTTAACTGTATACGATGGTAACCTTTCCCCAAAAGAAAGGCTTAGTGTGCTTGTTACTGGAACTGAAATCACCCGTGTCCAAGGCAGGAATTCAGAAGTGAAGTCCCTGCTACAAAAATGCTGTACTTGCAAAAGTCAGCATTTCACAGCTCCTTTATGGGGTAATGGACTTCCTTAAACCCAAAATTAAACCCCTGAATTCATACTTGAGCAGCTGTAAAGTTTTCTAGAAGAATGAGTGTCAGCACATCCTTGGGGAAATCATCTCCAAGTAGCAAAGCACAGAAGTCCACAGTTTATTTATGTTCTAGTAGAAAGCTGTTGTTCCTTTAATAGGCCAGCCAGAGAGAAGCAGAGTCACTAGAGCTGATTCTGATTTGGGAACACATGAGTGAGATACTGCCAGGATCATATCAATCTCAGGGAAATGTAAACTTCCACAGTCAGGATGGACTAGGACAAGGAACTGTTTTCTTACAGCATGAATACTTCTGAAGCACTTCTTCCCCTTACTCTAGCTCAATTAAAAGCAAAACTTTGTTTTGTGAAGAAGAGCTTGAAGTCTGAGCAAAAGATACTGGATTTTTATTTTTGTTTTCTCAAAGTACAGCAAAATTAACAAGACAATGAAGTAAAGTAGCATCCTAGGGTCTGGTTCCTAGCTCTACAGCAGAAGCTTTTTGTAAAGATATAAAAAGAGCTGTGTGCTGTCAGCAGCTTTTTATCTTTCAATGATTCTATAAATGAGAGGAAAATCAGAATTTAGCAGCAGCTGAAAATGGATTTTTTTTTTCCTGACCATGGTTGTGTAACCTGTAGGATGGACAATTCTTGCTACTTGCATTTAGAGCCATCATTATTTAATCAAACCCAGTTTGATAAGAAATAAAACCTTTCTGGATCAAGTCCTGCCCCCCTTTCTCCTCTTCCCCTGTTTGGTAAAAAAAGCAACATCAAAGTACTTGTTAATGATGCTACTTAGAGACAATGCAAGATAGTGAACATACAGCAGGTTCCACTACATGATAAACTGGAAAAAGACAAACACTTCATTACAATAAAATCAGGAGAGGAATCACTTCCAGAACACCTGTAATGGGACAGAAAAGGGCGAGGCTGCTAAGAGGAATTGATTTATATTAGTAACCTTAGTGCTAATTAACTTGGAAAATCTTTAATACAATAAGTGAGATGTTACACTGTATCACTTCTCAGGTCATGTACAAGAGGAAACTAATCTAATAATTCAGAACACATTTGCCCTGGGTTGGTGATGGTATCATATCCTCAGGTACAAGTCTCAGTGGGATCTGAGAGTTTTGTTCTAATCAGTGGCTGGGAAACAGTGTTCAGATGTCCTCCACTTAGCAATTAAAGGATCAGCAGAGCAGGGCAGCAGCTTTAAACCTCTAAAAAGTTCTGAACTTGTATTTTTACATGCTGAGCTTTCAGGTCTGTCCAAGCAGGAGATCATTTGAATAGGATTTTCAAAGGCACTAAGAACACATCTAACCCCTTTCCATATCATAAAGTAAATGAAAAATACATGTTTCCTGAAATTAAATCTTGATTTTCCAATAAGACTAATGAGAGAACAGAACGCTTCACTGTGTAGTTCATGGAGGGGTAAGGGCTTAGTGGGTACAGCCTGAGGCCTAGGGAGTTCTGGGAAAGTTTTATCATTATCTGCAGGGCCTGAAGATGAGAAATAGGTGTGTCAGAATTTCACCAGCAATCTCTGCCACTAAACACTACATAAATCAAGTTCTTGAATGCTCAAACTTGAAAATACTCCTAAATTAATGAGTGACTGAATTAGATACTTGATTAACAAGCATCTGAAATCCACTTTTGAAAGAAAGATTTATCCTGTGTTTGAAATGCTTCTTGAGTGGGTCACCTTGGTTTTGTTGAAACTATAATAATACTTGATTACCTGACACAGCTTCATTTTCTATATGGCTCACATGCATCTCAACACAGGAACTGTCAGAACACATTAAGCCTATTCTATACTTATCCATGTCCTGAACCTGGCCACAGCAGTACAGGCTGCTTCACAGGTAAGGCACAAAATAGCATGACTGACAGCACAGAATAATCCATTTATGGAGGATGCATCTTTGCAGTGCTTTCAGCTAGCCTACCTCCCAAAGTTTATTCCCTCTATAATTGTGAAAAGTCATACCAATAGTAATTTCTCATTATCCAATAGAGCTACCTTGGCTTTACTTTCCATAGTGTCTAAGCATTTCCCTGTGGACAGGCTGTCTGACAACGGACATTTTGTGAGCAATCCAGAGACCTTGGT
>JBAFWW010017780.1:11365-25759 GCA_036873685.1 Agapornis canus
AATCTTCAAAAACTAAGAATGTAAAAAAAATTAATTGTAAAAATAGACTGAATTTTAAAAATAAAAAAAAAAAAACCAAACAAAAAAAACCCCAACCAAAACCAAGAAATATTTTTCAAGTAATCTGTGATTTTCCAACTTCATTTTTCTCACCCCTGTTTCATTTAATTCTGATCAGTCTGTATCCTTCTTCTACTCTGTGTCACTCTTATTCTCTACTACTCTCTCATTGAGATCTTACACACTGGATTTCTAGACAGAGGAAATTTTAGAGAATCCTACAAATCCCTCAAGGTGTTTTTTATCAGTGAAAATCTAACAGATCATTCATGACATCAGCACACAGCAGGTATTACCAGAATTAAGGAAACATTTCAAAAGAGTAAATTGCGAGTGATGATATTCAAAGACTCTAAAATGTAAATTAATTAGACACATCACAGAGAGGGGTGTGGGTTATGAGGAGAGGATATTTGCTTCTCTTTAAGTCATTTTGGTTTTATAGGACCAGAGGTTGGTTTTTGGCTCCTGCCTTCTCACTTTGTACTGTGGGGTCAGTAGATCTGATTTATGATGTGCCTTCACAGGTAGGAACAATAACTGTGGTAGAGTGGTCTGATCCATATCAGTTTTTCTAGTTTTAGCATATCTAAATGTGATTGTTACATTCCTTCAGCTGAGATTTCCTCGGATTTCTTTGCCAAAAGCACTTGGCTGTCTTTTGAACTTTCAACTAACTGTTGAAAGATCAACTAACTGTTTTATATAAAAAAGAGTCATGAAACACAAAATTACTATAATGAAGATACATTGCTTCTCTTTGGGATTTACGTCAACAATTTTGTCCAATTTGCTTAGACATATAGTGCTAAAATGACAGTGCACCCCCCAAGAGAAATTACTGAGAAAAGATGATCCTTACATGTAAAAGATGAAAAGAAATAGCTAATTATCTATACACACAGTCACTTATTACCCTTCAAAGGGAGGACTTTCTCTTGGTTTTACCTGATAGCATCATGTCTCTACAGTGTATATTATTAATACTAATGCATCAATTTGTTTCTTTTTTTTTTTCACAATCTTTCATTCAAGAATTTCAAAAATCATTGGTAGCATTAAAAGTAATCTTCAAAGCATCCTCAGTGTGCAGTTGATTAGAGATAGTCACCCAGGAATATACAGTGGCTAGTTCTTCCTATGGCCTTCCTTTTAGGATTTCATCTTTTCAGTGTAAAATGCAAATCAAACAGGAAGATTTATGCTGGCTTTATCAAAATTGAGAGTCTTTGAGGCTTTTGTTATTGCTGAGATTTGCCATTTCTAGGAGGGAAAATATAATTTATGATATTTTTTCTGTTTCAGGATTTATCTTTATTCAGATCAAGTATGTTTTCACCTGTCCCTTCTTCCTATTTCCCATGGCCAAAGAGCTAGAAAGAGAGGACAAAAGAGGGAGATGGAGATGGGAAAAAGATAGGGAACAAGCTAAAGGTTAACCGATGAGATTAAGACAACAAGACAACATTTCCTTCCTGAATAATCAGTACTTTGGCTACTCGCAGGACATTTGAATGACCTAGCTACTAAATTCTTGTTGGTTTTGCCATAATGGAAAAACAAAAAAAAAAAAAAAACAAAGCAAAACAAAACCAAAACAAACAAACTAACAAAAAACCAAAAAGCTTTAGCATTTATTCTGGATAGATAATACACACAAATCAATTCAGGATAGGAGCAGCAATTGTATCCGTTTTCTAGAACAGCTTATTGGTATAATTTACTTGAGTAATTTAACTAGAGTTTCCAATGCCCATTTCTGAATGCTTTCACTGGACTTCGTTGCACAGGGTGAATGTATATGTGTATACAAATACCTGTGTGTGTCCATAGTCCTTCAGAAAACCTTTGCTATAGTGTATCATAATATCTTTGAGTATCTTGAGGAGTTCCAACTTAAAAATGTGCATGTTAGCCTGTATCTGAGTAGAACAGAGTTACTACAATATGTTCCTGTACTGCGTATCCTGGAATGCTTTTAGTCATTACCATTAATATTGAAGTTATGATTAAGCACTGGTGGCTTTTTTTAGATATTTTTAAGACAAGTATTTTGGCAATCTGTATGGAAGGTAAGAGGCAGTTGCTGTAGCCTAGTCTGCAATGGGAAGAAAGTATTGGTCCTTATCCTGAGTAGGATTACATGATATAATTGCCTGAGTTAGCAAGAGGATGGCTTCAAGGGATGGAGGCATGAAAAGGATGCTTTCCGAAGGGACTAGCATATTTTTGATAATGTTGTCATTCATTGAGGAAAAGTCCCACTGTTTGTAACCGTGAAGTCACCTGAATCATCCTGTTTGTACACTGTATTCTGTAGGTCTTGTGCCTAATGAGAAGGATAGCCTGGTGTCTTGATTACGTTATCTGATTTACATGGGCAAGATTTGTGTGCTCATGAGGGAGTCCTAAGGAATCCAGAAAACATATGAGAGGTTTGCTGTTTGGGTGTGTTAACAGAGGGCCCTGTTGGGTGATGGCTCTGCCCAGCTGGGAAGGGGTATGTCTGGTTATGTGTCATGTCCTCAGAAATACAGTCCTCAAGCTTGCTTAGCTGATTTTGCTTAAACTTGCTAAAATAACTTGACCTCAAAGGTGAGACCAACCATGCAGAATTTCAGTCTTTGAGGAAGCTGTGAAAATGGAAAGCAGAAGGGAAGGTGGGAATGCTTTGAAAGGTGGTTTATGTAAGTAATACAGATTGTAGTATATTTCTTTCTTTACCTGTCAGAAGTACGCACACAGTGTATCTGTTTAAGACCATTATGCCAAGTATGAATCTAACTATGAAAAGGGAGAAATATGCTGTTGGGAAGTTTACTACATATTTTTGTTACTGAACTATACATAATTAAGGGAAAAGAGCCATAACAAGAGCAAACTTTATACTATATTTATAAAATTATAGAATTTGTACTTTGCTTTTTAAATTATGCACAATAAGCTGTGGATTACAAACATTTAACAATGTCATATTCCACTGAAAATCTTGTTTACTAATGGATTCTTCTTTAGTAAACTTTATGATCAACAATGAAATATAAAACTTAAAGGAAATACATGTCTTCTGGTCTGAATTAGTCACTCACATAGCCTTTTTTGTAATAGTACTTGAAGCAGGAGGGAGTGCTTAAGTGCTTCAACCCATTTAACCTTAATTGCTCAGTTTTAATAGACATTTGCTAACTAAAGGAACCAAATTATAGCTTGAATTGGCTTTACTAATCTTAATTGAAAACTCTACTTTATAATCGGAAACAGCTTATGGTTAAAACAGTAAGCCTTTCTTAAATGGCTTATTTTAAAATGCTAAGGCAGTTTTGATAATAATTGTTTAGACTGAATATGGGTAACCATTATTCTCCTTATATTGCACTTAATTAAAAATATCTCTTCCATGTGGTTTTGTGCCTTCTGCTGGCTGTAAAATTGTTTGACTGGTAGGGGGTGGGATTACTTTACTTTTCCTGTGGTAATTTGAAAACATGTTGCTGCCATTTGTTTTAAAAGTTTTCTGGGGTCACAAGTTACAAAATTAACATGTGAATCAATCCATACATTAGCTTCCTGTCCTCAAGTAAATGCTTGCCAGTCACTTACAACCATTAATAATACATCCTATCACTCTGTGTTCAGACAGTTGGTTATGGGCTTTACATTACACTCCTTCCTGAGGCCTAACTTCCAGTAAAAGTAAGACTTACTTTGGATGGGAGGCCCTGGCTATTTGGTATACTCAAGAGAGTTTCTGTTCATTTCAGAGGTATCTGAAGAGGAGAAGGGGTGGATTTCGTCTGCCCAAATGTGGATTTCAGTAGTACGGTTCAGTAAACCTAAGCTGTTTGCCTTGCTTTCCATATGTAGCTGATGGAGAGAAACAGGAATTTCCTTGGTGCAGTCTGCCTTTTATTAATGGAGACAAAAATAGATCATTCATGTCCTGAAAACAACAGTTCTAACACACATGTGGACATCTACAATGTAGGCATATAAAGTTGGATGAGGTACATCTGGGCCAAAGAGCCTGCAGCTATGCCATTCAAAGTTTATTGAAATTAATGAAAGATATTCTGTGTTTAATTGTCTTTTTTAATTTAACCAGGACAGGGGATGTCATTTGGTCGTTATGAAATTCATCCTTCCAGTCTCAGCTTTACATTTTTATTCTTTAATTTAAATAGGCCCCACCTCTTTAGGACTGGCATATAATAAAAAAAACCAATCAAACAACACAAAACCCAAACCAAAATACCTAAACAAAACAAGTGTCCACAACTTCATTTTAGGAAAAACCTGACTTTTAAATTGTGTTATCTTAGAACTCAGTTTTAAGATTTTTCTTGGTGCATCCTACGCAGGAAGCCGTGCTAGGCCATGTGATCATACATTTGTTTAAACTGCATTGCCTTTAATTCCAGTAGCTGAGTTGCCAGCTTGCATAAACTAAACTGAAATTAAGAGTCATTTACACTAAGCCTGCTAGACCTTTACATGCACACGACTTCTGTGAAAAGTCACTTGTGCCAGTTATGGAGTTGGACAGATCTTCTTGATTGAAGTATTGTTTGCTTAGTTATCAGATCTTTGGAATACCCCTTAAGCATTTTTAAATGCTCCTTATTGTCCAGTTTGTTTTATGTTCTGTGCTGATGGATTATACAAAGGTTGTTAAATTATACCCATTATAGGAAGGTAAAACCAGGGCTCTTTACAATGGGTTCAAAGAACTCTGACCCCTGCCTATGCTACATACTGATGTATTAGTGTGCAAACTGGCCAGGCCAAGTCTGACTGAAGGTCAGTCTAGCTTGATGTGCAGTCTCTGACAGTGGCCATCAGTGATTGCTTAGGGTAGATTATTCTTTTATGATACAGATCTAAGAGATTTAGAGACTTCTTGAACTGGAAGTTTGATTCAAATCACTGTGTTTAATGGTGTCTTCAGAATAGAAATGGAAAATGAGTATGTTTGTATAGGTGTTTGGCAAAACTCATAGGTGGTAGGTAGGTGATTAGCCATGCTCAGTGTACTGACTGTAAAGGAATTGTGCAGGAATATATGATTGTATTCACCTGCAGCCTCCCACCTACTGTTGTTTACCATGAGTGTTATATCATGTTTCTCTACTTGGTCAAACTCTACAAAACCAGACATTAATTTTTGACGTGGCAGCTAACAGCATCTTCAGGGTGGCTGCCATTTCTGCTTTCCTAATGTCCTGGTTTCAGCTATAACAGTTACTTGTCTTCCTAGTAGCTGGTGCAGTGCTGTGTTTTGACTTCAGTCTGAGAACAGTGCTGATAACACACTGATGTTTTAGTTGTTGCTCAGTAGCACCCTAACAAAGGGCTTTTCGGTCTCTCATGCTCTGCCAGTGAGGAGGGACATAAGAAGCCAGGAGGAAGTGGAGACAGGACACTTGACCTCAACTAGCCAAAGGGGTATTCCATAATACTTTGAAAAGCTTGACCTGGATGTTTAATGTAACCTCAGATGGTTACATTGTTAAATCAGGTGGCCTGGGTAAACACTCATAACCCTGTTATTTTGTTTTGAGCCTTATGCTGAGGCTGAAGTTGTGTATTAATTATGAGTGAGATAAGTAGTCAGGCCTTGGTGCCCTGTATTCAGTGGGTAAGATAGAATGTTGTATTGTGTTTTCTCCTGGACTCTTGTTTCATGTGTCTTAGAAATACTATGAATATATACAAGATATAGCCTTACAAAAGGGATTGTCTAGAAAGATGGTAAGGAGGAAGGGTAAGAATGGCAAAGTCATCATGAACATTATCTCTTATGTCTGGTTTTATATTGGATGTACTATCCAATTAAAAGAGAACAAAAAACCCCAAACACCTGTTTATGAAATCTTTAGTCAAGAGATTGCTGCATTTTGTTTAAGTGTGCATAATGAAATAGTATTGCTGCAAAAGGCATCTCATGAGAAATCATCTAAATGAGAATATTGGGAATGACTCTACAGGACTAAACAAATATTTATATAAACTTACCCACTTTTATCCCTATACTAGTGGGGAGGAGGGTGGTGCAGTTAGACTGTCTGGCTTTCTGTTGTAAATTCTGTCAGATGAATATTATTATTTGAATACTGCAGAGAAGTTGTAGGCATTCTTTGGTTCTTTCTACATAACATTTTCCTGAACGTAACAAACAGATACAATTACATAAAATTACCAAAGGAAAACTTCCAGGCTATGAATATGATCTCTCTCCAGGTTTCACCAAATGGCCATGTTACATTTTCTATATCTGCAGTTTCATTCTTTTTTCACTGAATAGCATTAAGGGTGCTGGAAGCTTTGTGTGCTTTCTAGTATATGATATTTGAACACTGGAGCAGAAATGTCTAATTACTTGGCAAATCCAAGATTACATCTATTTGCCTTGTGGCCTTAGCTGTCTCAGCCTGAAACTGCAGCAGTACTAGTCTGCCAGGGACTAATGAAGTATGTGCTGCATGATATTAAGAAATCTTCCATTTTACAGTATGTGATCCTGTGTTCATGCCACTGATACATTCTGAAATGAGCAAGAAGGAATAGACACCTTCTGTTCTCCCACTTGAAGGGCTATGGAAAATAAGTTAATATTCATCCACTGACAGATAATAAGGAAATTTTTTCAGAATTGAAGCTTGGAATTGTTTTGTCAATGGACAAAAATTTAATAACTAAATGCAAAGGAAGGTTGGAGGTCCCTGAGAATGAGGGAGATACCTATGCAGGTTGGGAAAAAAAGTATGTGAATGGTGTCTGTACCAATGATCTGGTTTCACTGTCTTAAACCTTTCCCTCAAAATTTTTAGTTACATTATTTCATTTTAAAGATCTTCTACCATGACTAACTGAAATGACTACCATCAGGATGTATGAGTACAGTTGTGGCTGTAAGGCACAGAGAAATATTCTCCCATTAGATCTCCAAGAACTCACAAGATCAGATGTGGAATTGAACATTTCCCATTATATTAAAAGAGGGAATTGTGGTAAAAATAGCTGTGATTTAGAAGTGGTGGGAAAAACGCTGTCAAATGTCATGTTTCACATTCATAACAGCTTGTGAACAGGAAATCTCTCTGCTTGAGCTTGCCGGGCATGGCAGCTACTAAATAAAGACAGACTCTAAAACTGTTATGGGCTCTGCAGGTATCCATCTTTATTTGGGTATCTCACTTGCAGTTCAAAGAACTTGCAGCCAATCTGTTTAAATATCAATTGAGAAAAATGTCAGACCACAAAAAACTTTAATCAAGGCTTCAAGATGTGTAATGCAGAATAACAGTAATTTGGGTTTTATTTGATTTAAAATACTGTATTAACCATAAATGGAACTGCAGTGGTCCCAGAGTTTCCATTGTGCTGGTTGAGATGGAAAATGTCACATAGTGATAATATTCACATATATGAACAGAAAATATGTTGTTCCACAGGGAAGGAATTCTGCTTAGTCATTTTTTTTCCATAAATGATTGCAGCTCCAAAATTTTAGACCCTCAAAAAGAACCCTAGGTAAAAAATGCTTTATAGACCTGTTGTTAAGGCAATAAGGCAAATTGTCAATTAAGCAGTCTAAAACTCTGTAAGGTCCTAAATGAGGAGTGTTCCATGCCATTTATTTGATCATCTCTCCATTCCTGTGCCTGGAGTGTTTGCAACCATAGAGAGCATTTAGGAGGCTGGAAAATTACACCAACTTCATGCAGAATCTCAGCCTTTCAGTTTTTATAGTTTTTTTATATTTTTAAGCATTCTTTTATTTCCCTGTACTTCAGGGATTAAGTACATTGCCAAAGGACATGTACACTGAAGCAGTAATATCTGCCTCAAACTGCAGGCATCCTGAGAGAGTGAATCAAATGTTTAGATTCTTTTCTGTTACCAGTTTGATTGGCGTATCAATGTTCAGCCATTAAAAATGCTTTTCTGAGTCTCAACTAGGAATTTAAGCAAGGAGGGAAGTGAACATGAAAGAATATACAGGAGGGTGAGGATGGGAAGGTGAATTTAAGAAAAATGTAAGGAAGGGAGTCTTCAGAGACTAGATCTGACAGAGTGAGAGAGTTGCTCTTGTTCAGCCTGGAGAAGAGAAGGCTCAGGGGAGCCCTTGTAAGTTTTCTAGTACCTAAAGGGGACCTACAAGAAATCTGTAGAGGGACTTTTTACAAGGACATGTAGTGACAGGACGTGGGGGAATGGCTTTAAACTGAAAGGGACAGAGATTTAGATTAGGCATTAGGAAGAAATTCTTTATTATGAGGGTGAAGAGACACTGGAACAGGTGTGTGTGAAAGTTTGTCTTTATTTGACAATTTTTTTTTTTTGACAAATTTTCTCCCAAGCAGCAAAGGTGACTCTTACAAGGACATCCTTACTCTGTGTGACTTGAAGATTTGATTCATGCTTGTTGTGAGTAGTGTAATAATAGGAAATTCAGACACAGGACAAAATAAGCATCTGCAATAGATCTCTCTGCTTTCTTGAAAATTAGGAGGTAATAATTGTGGTCAAACAAAAGATATTAAACAAATAGAAAGTAAAGAAGTCCCATTCTGCAGCCAGGGATAAGTGGGATGATGTCTCAGTTGCCTTCTAAATGCATCATAAATGTTTTTAGGCACGCTAGTTCTAAATATGAAGCTGTTCACACTTCATATTTGCTGTTTAAGCAGCTGGACATACCTCTGCATAGTTTGGTTTATATTCCATTTCCCCACACACACCTCCTTTCCTTTTTTCAAATAAGTATAAAGCATGGTATCAACAAGGCATAAATTATAGCATGATAAACTTTGTGCTCATCTATCACAGAAGAAAAGGAAACAAAGAAAGCTGCTACAGAGTACTTGATATTTTCTGAAAACTGAATGAAATGGCTCCCAGAAAAGCACCCTGACAATATCATAGATTGCATCCAAATCACCTTCACTAACTTGGCATGGCATTTTCCTTCTATTGCTGTTTTAATAATGGAAAATAGGGGGTTGTGACATCTTGGACGGAAGCTGTAAAGCTTAATTTTATTTTTTTATTTGTGAATGAGTTAATGGAGGGGCAGTACCCACAGTGGAAAGGCTCTCAGGAAATTGGCACTGAATAAATGCTTATGCTAAACAATCTGTTGTACCTGCTTTTTTTCCTTTCTCCACCAAGAAACATCAGGCTGCTTTTTCTGATTTTACCCTACTGCCAACCTGCTCACCCTTGACCTTGGCTTTCAGAGTAGTCCTAATGGCTATCAAATTTTACAGTTTTCTTGGGCACAAGCATGTTGGAAACATCATGATGACTTGCAAGATGTAAAAGCTGCCCTGTGTGTTCCTCTGATTGGTTAAATTGTAACATTTCCAAGGTCATAGCATCTAAAGAATAAAGATGTTAATGTTTATGAGTCAAAATCTTAAGTACCTTAGGAAAACCAGGTATATCAAATGATAGATTTTAATTTGTTTTTTCTCATAGAAAATGTGACTTATGAAGCTTTTCTCATAGAAAATGTGACTTATGAAGCTTTTCATGCAAAGGGATTTTCAGAAACAGACTTTACTCTGAGGTGAAGATCAGGGTTTCATTTGGAGTAGGAAAAAAGTGAATTAATATTTATGTCAATATTTTCTTCACAAAATTTGGACTTGGAGTAAATGCTGAATTCTGCAATCACAAAACTCTCAGAGGGAGGCAGCATTTTAGCGGATCAGGTTGAGTGGAATTGATGACATATTCTCAGCTGATTCTTTACATATCTAGCTGGGTCAGCTCTTGCAAATTTTCTTAGCAAACCTGAGTGGGCTTCAAATAATTTTGAACATGTGGAAATGTGCTGATGCTAACCTCCTCTGGAGAATCTGATAATTTTACTATGGGGTTGAGTGCATTCCAGAGAGCTGAGATTTTGGCAAATTTGCCCTTCACTTAACCAGAACAGACTTTAACCTATGCATGAGGGTTTTTTTTCTGGCCTTTAGATCTGGAGCTGGTTCCCTTCTTAAGGAAAGTGCAACTTGATGTTAGAAATACAAATGCCTTAGGTTCAGGTTATCCAATGTGTGTGTACAGCTCCTGAAAGTACATTAGAGGTAGAATCTCCCAAAGAAACAGAGTGTATGTAAATATTCCCATATTGGTTTTATTTATTTATTTTAATGGCTCTCACAGTCCCCAGATCCATCAATTAAAAAGAATAAAATGCTGATCTGATTATGATGCAGGATGTGAGTTTGTATTCTTGTCAGTGTGCACGTTATTTCATTTCTGCATGTTTCCTTAAAAGTAAAGTAATGGTGTTGACGCCTCACTGCTGCTTCTTCCCAATTGGAAGTGGGAACAAGAAATTGAAATGCTGATCTTGTCTTGTGTATCTCCTTACTGTGAGACCCAGGAAGCTTGTGGCAAAAATGCCTCTTGGAGTTTGTAGGATTCCCCTTTGGGTATTACAAGGGCACTTCTTTCCCTAATGTCTGACATCAAAGTTGCATAAAACAGTACAGCGATGAAGACAGCTCTGTTTGTACAGTAGCTCTATTCTTAATTATTTCAAACCTGGGGTAGGGCTCTTCTCCTGTATTTTTCTTTGGAAATGAGGATATTGCAGTAGTCCTAGGAGGAACAGTGACCAAAACTCAGTAAACAATCAGTAAAAGTTTTTGAAAGCTTTCAAGAGGGAAGGCATAAAAGTGCAAAATATTACACATGGAAATATGTGTTCCAGCATTTTACAATGTCTTTTACTGCATACCAGTTCTGGATAAGCAGGCAACATGTTGCAATAGCAGAACTGTTGTGTGACTTTTTTTTTTAGCAGAAGACAACTGAGAGAATTCTGCAAGAGGTGTGCTTTGTCCTCTGTAGGGAGCTGGCAGCAACCTCTCATGGAGCAGGAAGGTAAAAACACAGTTTCTTTGCTGGCAAGTTTGTAAGGACAATGGTATTATATGTCTCTGTAATGTCTCTTTGGAGTATTTTGGTTAAGGCAGCTAGATGAATAGATGAATATGAATGCCAAAATATTTTTTTCTTCAGATACTAAATGAATAAGTGGCTTTATTTGTCAAGATACAATTACAAAGGCTTTAATATTTATTTTTCTAGCTACTTTATGGACCCAGCTCTTTTAAGAAATAGTTCACATCTGCATAATACACCGTTATGCTAGGTTATGTTTGTGGTTCTCTAAATTAGAAGAAATTAATGTAGGAAGACAGCTTCCTTTGGCTATTTATTTTAAAAAGTCCAAGCACATAAATTATTCCTTTCAAAGTCAATTGAAATTTGTGTTCAGTAAATTAATTCCAGATCTTTTTGTTATATTAGTAGTGAAGAAATACTTCAAAATTACCACAGGTTTTACCGAATCCTACTCCTATTTTAAACATTTTCTGTTGCACTGTAAGTGTTGGGATATGTGGCCTTGACAGATGCCAAGGTAAAGGTTGTGCCAATGCACATTTCGCCTTATTCTCTAGAAACCTTTGGAATTCAACACTAAGAGCTGAATTTGGCTCATTGACTTTCAGGCCTCAGCCATTCTTCCTTTTGCATGTTAAAATCCATAAGGCTTCTGTGACAGTTTAGCAGTGACACTCATCCAAAATTCATCCAAAAAGATCTATAGCTGTATTGACAAATTTTGTTTTATATGTTATAATGATTTCGGAACATTTAGGAACTTAATGAATGGCAACTGGCATAATGAGCAGCAGGAATGGGTTTTGCTGGAGGTAAATTTTGTACCTTCCTGGTTTATAGTCTATGCCACATTCTAGCAAAGATTATTAGTGCTTGGAAAAGATGGTTAGCATGCAATGGGTTTCTGCTGCTGAAAGCATTTAGACAATACGGGAACTAGCATTTTCCTTGCCTTGTTTTGCAGTTTGGTTTGTCTTTTGGATGTTAGTTATTTCATACTGATGTGTCTTCTATTCTCTGCTGAAACAGAAAGCTGAAATGCTGTGATACGGGAAGCAGAAGAGGCAGATTGTTTTATTTTGAACGTTTCTTAGTCAAGTTGTATGTGCTCCTGAAACAGCTGCTTCTCTGCAGGGTGGCCTTGTGAGACTTCCGAGAGTGCCATGCCTTTGTTGCAGAATGTACCAATGCAACAAATCTCTGGGATACAGTCAGTCTTGTGATAATGAAAGAAGAATCAGGCCCAGTTATGTGTAAGGTAGATACAGGTCTGCTCAGACTAAAAAGAATTAGGTCACTTAAGACATTTGACATTTTTATCCTAGAAGTGAAATAGTGATTGTAAGTTACAGCACTTCCACATGGTAACAAATGCTGGATTTTCCCAGATACTTGTCTAGAATTTTTAAAAAGTTATTGGATGCTTAGATAAGAATTGCAGTCTCATACACTATGTAATCTTTAAGTAACACTACTGCTCATTAAGGAAAACAGCAGAACATGGCAGTGCTGTGTTCCCTCAGGCAACTGAAAGAGTTATTTCCAGGCTGTAACAAACGATTCACCTCTGCTTTCCATAAGGAATTATGATTTGACTTCCAAGCTTCTTTCACCTTGGCTGATAGCTGAACCGGTACAATTACTAGTACACCCAAGTAAGCAAGCTTCTTTTTATCTCTTTTTTTAATTCCCCAATAACTTTTTCATTTAAGACTTTTGAAATAAGCAGTGGATTTTTGAGATTTCCCAAACCAGTTCCAGAAAGTGATGGTCAAAATTATCTTGCCAGCAGCTGAGGGATGTGGTTGCATACATCCAGGTCTGGCACTGGAAGCTGTGGTCTCATTTGAACATAGTAAGACCAAATAGGTTCTTGGCAGACTGTCACTATTATAAATGGCCCTATGCCTTCTTAGTCATTTTGATGCATTTCATTTTTTTCCAGGGCTCCTGTAATTGTTGCCATTGTAATATCATATGAAATGAATTCCTCTTACAGAGAAAATAGCAATACTTTTTTTAAGGTGTTTTCTTGACTAAACACCCCAAGATTTGCCTGTCTGCACAGCCAGATTTTACTGCAGTAAAAACTTGTAAATATTTTTCCAAGATAGATAAAAATTTAGGTTTTCTGTTGAGAGCAAGCTTGCAGTAAACATTGATAATTAAACAGTGTATTCACCAGCATACAGCACAGCAATTTTGTGGTCGGATGGCAAGATTTCTCTGTTTCTCTTGTTTCATTGTGTTATGGTAATTCTTTAATGGAGAAAGACAATTTTAAATGATCAAACACTAAAAATGTTATGGATGGTTGAAGCTACAAAATTAGTGGAAAGAGTTGTCTTTCTGAGTTAGAGGTGTTTGGAGACAAAAGATTGGTTCTGTTTGATTTTGATAGAGCCCAATTCTACCAATTACAGGAAAAAAAAAAAAACTGTAGTAGTATACAACCTAACCAAAAGGGAATGAACACATGTGGCATCTGCAAATTTTGAGTTTTAAGATAGATAATATGAAGAGGAAGACTGCAGGTTTCATGTGTTTGCTTTTATCAGTATATTAAGCTTACTAAGGAAGCCATATCCTGCCAAGTCAGATGTAATATTCTACCTGTAAATTATAGTTGTTCAGCACTTTGGAGGTGTTCTTTAAAGAATATTCTCCTCCAGGTATGTACAAAGAGAGAATGGGGTAATGTTCAAAGTGTTTGCAGGCACATATTCTGCTTCTCTCTTGATGCAGCTGGAGTTTGAAAACAGTTCAGCATTTGGATATTGCAGGCTTTGTGTATGCTTTTGGTTTGATTGTTTGGTTTTATTTTTAAAAATAACGTGTTAAATTTACCAGTCTTAGTCACTTGGTGTTTTACTAGCAATACTGGAGATAGAAATTCCAGCTGTCCTGCCAGGCGAAGACTTCTTAAATAGCTGTGTGGTTTTAACGGGGAAAGAAGCACCAAAAAGAACTACAACATAGCTACCAAAATTAGGTAGAATGGTTGGCTCCACTCCTAGTTTTGTACAGCTCTTGGGATACAAAAGGGAGAAATAATCTTCTAGTCCTTTTGCAAAAGTTAATGTAACTGGAACTCCTTGAGAGAGATGAAAAGAATCTGTTTCTTCTGTAATTTTTCTGGTTTATGTATCTGTTAGATAACCTTTTCTGGAATTTAAGCATTTGTATTACATCAGCACCTTGAGCTGCTAATCACAGTACAGCTTTTTAGAATTAAGTATAAGAGGTAGACCTTCAAAACGCTTCATGTTTCTTTGATTTTCGTCCCTTTTGAAAACTCTCACATTGCTTATTTAAACAGTCCTATTTGGTTCATTTTTTGAAAAAAGGGAATGAATTTGCTGCGCTTGAGAGGCGGGACGCTGCTTGATGCAAGCAAAATGTCGTTTATTA
>JBAFWW010017783.1:0-26642 GCA_036873685.1 Agapornis canus
GGGGTTGGAACTAGATGATCTTAAGGTCCTTTCCAACCCTAACTGTTCTATGATGCTATGATTTAGCTTCTCTGAGTTTTGGATAAGGCATCGCCATAACCAGTCTGCATCTTAGCCACACCAGATAAAGGTTGCAACACCTGATCTGAGATAATATTGTCTGTTACTGCAAATAGAGGAGCTGAAGTTGTCTTTGTAGTTATCTATGAAATGTATAAATCAGAAGTGAAACACAGTCATAGCAAAACCTGATTTTTCTGTTGTCGTTGTAGTCGGATGGGTTATCAAATGTGTTCTAGTTTCTAATACTGTTGTATGTACTTCATGGAGTTTACCATGGTTTCATTTTGTAATTTTGAGAATCAGCTACATCCTTTGCCCCAAATCAGCTTCAACTCTGCTTATCATTCTTGACAGACATTAATCTGACCTGTCATTAAAACTGTCCCAGCATATTAATTCCACCATCTCCTTAGGCAAGTTATTCTGGCATTTCATAATCCTTACCTGAGTGGCTTTTTTTATTGGTGTGTTAGACATTTCTCTTTAAGTTTTGCTCTCTTCCTTTGGCGCTAAAAATGTTCTTCACAGCAACTTTTTTTTGTGGTGTTGTTCTAAATAGAGCATTGCGTTCTACCTCCACTCCCCTCTTTATTCTTCCTCTTTTTTTTTCTCCCCACAGGTTAAACTGCTAACTTCTAAACCCTTCTTTTTTTGTTGTTGTTTTTTTTGTTGTTGGGTTATTTTTGTTTGTTTGTTTTGTTTCCTAAAACCATTCATAAATTTCACTTTTTCTGGATTCTGAACAATTTGCTGCCTCTTTTTTTGAACAACAGTTCCGAAAACTGAGCATGTGATTGCACCTGAGGTCTGTCAGGACTGACAGGAGCACAGGGGTTGGTAGCATGGCAGCTTGTTTATATTTCTAATACAATGGTAGCTGTTTACACAACAGCATGACACTAAGTTATGGTAATCCCTGCATCCTTTTTTGCCATCCTGTTAGCTTTCCAGATGTTCCTCACCCTGGATCTCTTTGTCTGAGTAGTTCTGTTTAAATCCAGTACCTTTGAGTTCTCCGTATTGAATAGCATCTGATTTCAAAACATTAAGCCAGGATAACCTGCTTTTTCATCTGTTATTTCCCTAGCAGTGGTGGTGGATTCACATGTTTGCTTTTCTAGAGTGGAGCCTTTTATGAAAACAACCTTTGTGTATGTAATGGATAATGACAGTACCTTCCAACCCTTTGCTCCTTGGTAATGGAAATAAACCACAGTTTTTGTCTTTGCACTTTTCTTGCTTGATCTATCAGCAGAGATCAAGCATATATTTATTGATCTGATATGTATATGCATATATAAAAAAACCCACATGTTTTTATTATATAGATCACTAATTTGGCAAAAATTAAGCGACTTTCTGGAGTGGCAGTTTTTAATTGAGCAGTCTCATTATGTGCTCTCTTAGTTGTCATTATTGATGTAGGTATCTTTTCATCTACTTCTGAAAAGCATGTGCTGCTGTGCGTAGTTGTAGGAAAGGCTCAATCTGTAAGTGAGAGTGAAGGGTCCAGAGATCCCTCTGTATTTTTACATGTGACCTTGCAAAAAGATGGGAGACAACTTAACCTGTCTGAGGTTAACACTGAGGTCATGTGCAAAATGTTAAGTAGTTTATTCAATGCAAATTTTATTCCATCAATTGATTTGGTATACTTACTATGTAGAAAATTTTTGCCATGCTTTCAAGTGGAGTTATCAGTATTATGAAGTTGTTTTATTTGCAATGCCTTCTTTAGTCACTATTTATTGATTTATGTAGTGGAGCCTTACATAAATTTGGTAATGAATTACTTGATCTTGAACCTTGAAGGCTGTATTTATTGCTTGCCTGCAGTAAAGAAGAGGTAAACTCAGGCTATACTACAACTGCTGTCCAACCTTCCTTTCAACAGAACTGAGCTGTAAAAACAAGCGTTTATTGGGGTTTTTTTTGCTCAGTTTTATGTAACATTAATACCTGCTATTTGTATATATTTTTAAATTGTCTTTGGATGCTTGCAAACTGAGCACAGTTGCATTCCTCCTGTGCCTGATGACTTTGAAATAAAATTACAAACTATATTGCATAGAATTACAGTTATATCATTTCTTTGTGGAACGAAATTATTTGTATCATTTGTTTCCCATTGTCAGACATTCTGTTGCTGGAACTGCATTTTAAAATCCTGATTTAGTCTTTACTGTTCCAGAAACACTATCCTGAATGTGTCTTATGATGGAGAAAACTCTATTGTTTTTAAGACAGGTGGTTGTCTGACACTTTCTTAGCTCACAGACTCTTCTATGATCTGATTTTCATAAATACGTAGTACCTTACCACAGACACTACTGCTGAAATGACTTTCATGTTCTCTCCCTCTTTCCCTCTTTCCCTCCCTCCCTCCTTTTATGTGTAAAATACCATTTTTAATTAAAAAATTTAAAACCACACAGGAAGACTTCTGTGGTGCTCACTTGCTTTGTCCAAAAAAAATCACTTTAGAAGTGCAAGGGCATATCATGTAAAATAACTTCCATCCTTCATCAACATCATGACATCTCATTCTGAAAACACATTTTCAGGTAGTTGTATTATGACTGCCCTGAAGGGGACAGATTGTATCTACAACACTGTGAGGAACTACTTTTGTTGTGCCATGGTATTACTGTGTATGAAGACATATTATTGTTACATATGATCTGCATCTTTGCACTGCACAAAGGTGGATGCTACAATATGTATTTTATAGATGCTTAAACAGAGGCATTTGAAAGTTAAATAATTTGTTGAAAGTTAGTTGGATTTGATCTGGCACCTGCTGACAAAGTCCATTCTCTTAATTGGGTGTGGATCAAGCCTGTGATGGGGCAGTGGCCAGATTTCACTAATGACAGATGATGCCTCTTCAGTGACACTGAGAAATAACACAAGTGGGTGTTCCTGTTGTTTGGCACACAGGATGTTCTGCTGCTTTTGGTTTCTCCATTTTCTTGACAGTTGGCTGTTGGCCATTTCTGGATTTTCATTTGCCAAGATAAATTTTCTCAAAATTGCAGGAAAACAAACTGAGCTTCTAAATGTTGAATGTGGCAATGTTTGTTCTCTGAACTTGATGACAGTTTTAGGACATTCATTCAGATATATGTGAAGGCTTTCCAATAATCACCGAAGGAACATAAATCACTATTTGAAGGAGTTGCAACAAAAATTAGGGACATTCTGTTTGAGAGATGCTAGGTCAGAAGGAAAGGGGGGAGGAGGAGAGATGCCTATTCCAAGTGTTGTCCTTTTAAATAATCTTAAAATAGAACAGATAATTTTCTTATGCAGTCAGGAAAGATTTTTCTGGAGAAGCAGAAGGCTCTGGATAGGTCCCATTTCTCATCAGCAGCTTAAGGCTCTTTTGCATTGCTAGATGAGGACCTTATCTTAAGCAGTCAGGAAGGCAGTGCTGATAACATGAAAACATCTGTGTATACTGTGAAATTGTCATATAGAAACAATTACATTATGGCTGCAAAGGGAATTTATGGAGTCCATAAATATGTTGGTTTAATTAGGGGCACTGTGCTATCTGCTGACGCATTCTCCTCAAAGTCTGCTTTTGAAACTGAATTACTAAATGTTTGAAGATTTTTAAAACGGGAGAATTGGAGGAAAATTAAGTTGGCTCATTCAGTTGAGTTTTTTATGTGAGTGGTAAAAGTGCAGTCACAGTCCGTGAAGTCTGCAGTGCTGCTCGTGCAGTGTACACGGTACCCAGAAACAGAGCCAGAGCTGACAAAGAGCAAATCATGAATTGCTTCATAGATCACAATTATAACAGTAAGAGATGTTATCTCAGCTTGGCATGCACACTTTTAATAAAGCAGGGCAAATTGAGAAGAATGAGTTTTCAGGGAATTGAATTGTCATAAAAAAACAGTCATGCTCTTTTGTTCCTCACCCAATGATTTTTAAAATGGTTATTTATTCTAAAAATTAAGGACCTGACAATAGCCATGCATAAGGTAGGGTGGAGTATTTAATCTGCTCAGCAAGACTTATCTGTTTGCTGAAGCCTTCGCCAACTTTGCTTTCACAAAGGCTGTTTGTAAAATAGCTCCTGCTTTCTTGGACTCCCAGAGATAACTCCCCCTGCTTTTAGTGGTCAAGTCTAATTAAAGTCTAGTTTGTCTAATAAAAAATGTGTGTATGCACATCCCTGGAATACTGTGGAGAGAGAGGTTTGTCTGGGAATGAGTGGGAGAAAGTCACAGAGTGTTTTGTAGTTGCTTTCTCAAATGATCATCTCATTGATGGTTTTCAGCGCTGCTTTTGGCAATGGGGTGGTTGCAGTAGCAGAGTCCTCTTCGGGTCACTGGCTGTCTGCTGTGGTTGCACTACATGTATTGATGGCCATCAGCTGAGAATGCAGGGCACTCAGGAAAGGAGGTGCATGCTGTAATTGCAGGTATTTATACCTCCGTATGTCTTTTCTGAATTGTTCAGGCAGCTTCACAAGAAGCTTTGAAAGAGCCATGAAGTATAGTAGGTAAGAATTTGTGTTTCCAGACAAATACATTGAGACACAAGGCATTTAAGTAACTCCCTTGAGATAATAGAGAAAATCGGTACTTTTCTGTAACTGGAAGAAAGACTGAGTATTTTAAGTGTCTAGATGTCTCTCTTACTGTTTTGGGAGTGTCATTCACAGGAGATGAAAAGGAACACACTTCATTTTCTGTGCTTGTGTTTGTGGAGGGTTTGGGGTTCTTTTGTTTGTATTCCCACTCCCAGAGGATATACTTTTTATCTTTGTAGCAAATTATTTTCCATTCTGTCTTGAGGCATTGTAAGGAGGCATGTTATGAATGGTTTTAGCAATTTGAGGCAGAACAGGCACCAGTAATAGCTACCTAGAGTGACAGCCTGGGTCATTACAGTTCAGGCTTCTAAATCCTAGAGGCTTGTTCAGAGTACTTGTAGCCAGACCACATGAAAATGATAAAGAGGGATTTTTTCCTTTGTAGGTTTGCTGGGTGAGCACAGAGTCACTCAGTGCTGCACTGAGCCACTTAACTGCAGGAGGAGCATACCTGTGAGGAGCCTTGCTGCCAGTTAAAGACCACAGCAGTCTGGGTGGTGTGAAGTGTAATCTACAGATGCATAGCACTGTGCTGTTGAGTTCCTTGGGGGGAAGAAGCTTGAGGCACCATCTTCTGAAGTAGTCTCCTGTGTGTTTGGGTTTTGTTCCATGTAATGTTCTGATCATCACATCATGCTCTTCCCAAATTTACCTGTTTAGCTGCTGATCTGCTCTTCAGCAGTAAGTATGAGAATGTTTAAAGCAGACCAACATATATGAACCCAGTGCCTGTCTGGTGGGAGGTACAGTCTCAGGGTTGGGTAGGTTTTGGTTCACTTTTTCTCTTCATGGGAAGAGCAGGACATTGTGTATTTCACGGTCATCACATAAATCACTTCTCTAAGCGTGCAGCTGTGGAAAAAACCCTAGGGAGCAGGTCCTATGGATAGGACAGTGTATAGAAAAAACACTTTTAAAAGGAATATTTCACTCAAGGCAGTACAAGATGCAAAATATTCAGAAGAAAACTCTGCAGGAGACTTCTTTCTTTTTTTTTCCCCCCTTCTTTGAAGACTTTTACTTTCCCTAGTGTGGAGGACATCAAAATTTATGGCTTGTAGTATGCCTGGAATTAGAGAAATGGGAGATACAGTTGGCAAGAAAGAAACAAGCTCAAATTAGCTGTGCATGCCAGCCTCTAAAAGTGGTCTTCTTTTGTTAACTCTGCAAGCCAAAATAGTTTTCATTATTTTCAAGCTTATTGAAAATAATGATTACAAACACATTTATAGCTACCAAGAAATTGATTTTCAAGATATTAAAGTGAACAGATAATTAATTATTCATTCTGATCAGCTAACATTTTTCAGTAAACTGCAAAATGTCTTTTTGTCCTCTGACACTAAGACTTGAAGTGATAGAAAGGGATGGTATAAAAGATGAGCATTTGCCAGTGCTAGAGAAGCCAAGGACGTGCAAAGAAAACAGATTAATTTAGCAGCAAATAGGCAAAGGCCACAGAGGACAGTTTTTACAGCAGTTATCTTGCATAGCCAGCAAAAGGACTGGAGTGGGAGTGATCTACTGAGATAACCTCACATTTTAGTACCTAAACAGTAGCAGCATTCTGAATCTTTGCAGGAACATCAAGGTCTGATTGAGGGGGGCAGCAGCAGTGGAGTGAGAATCCATTTGGTCCATTCCTTCTGAAACATGCAACATTGTGTTATTAAAAGTTGTTTCTTAATTGGATCTGAAGGAGTGAGCAAACAAAACTGTTAATATGAAAGGCTAATAATTGAGTTTATGTAATTAATAGCATCTTATTCAAACTGATGTGTGGGAGGCAGTTTAGTCATTTAAAAAGTGTAAAGATCAACATCATGTCAAATCAATGCTCTCACCTTATTTAAACAAACTTTGTCATGTTAAAGTTCTGGCAATCTACAAGTGATTTGAAAACAAATCTCTTTCAGTATGTACATTTGCCATGCTTTTTTTAGAAGGAGCTGGAATTGAGTTCTTGTCAAGGACAGGAAACCCAACAATTAAAGCAGTTACGAATACAAGTATAACTTACATGGTCTAGTGTTGTCAGTTACTTTGAAAAAAAAAATAACAGCAAACCATCGGTGGATGGATTTTCAGTTTTGGTTTTTATTTTTTTTTCTTCTCTATTTGAAGCATTGCTTCACACCAGGTGTGAATCTGGTTATGGCATTGCAATTTCATCAAGATTTGGAGCTTGTTTTCAGAAGTGCAGAGTACCAGTAGGGCTTTGTTGTTTAAGGTATTCTGTTACATCCACTTCTCCAATTCAGCAGTCTCAGGAGCCCTTACAGAATTTCAATGTGTGCAGAGTATACCTGGGTGTGAGGATTTGCATGCATTTATGAGGAACGGTGAATAATGAAACCGGCTTCAGGCAATCTCCCTGTGGTTGCTGCAGCCCCTGCTCTTTCCTAGTGCTGACCAGTTTCTACCCTCCTCACCTGATCCTGTGAACTGACAAAGAGCAGCCTCTGGATATGCTTGGACAGTGTGGCTTTTTGTTTGTTTTCTTTTTTCCCCAGATTGAAAAAGATCTGTTTATACTCTAAAGTCTTGGTTGGTTGTGTAGAAACTGCAGCTTATGCACTGTGAAATATGAAAGCTGCAGTTTCTAAAGGAATGGCAATCCTGTGTAATGAAAAATGAAGGTGTCCTGTATTATTTACTAACTTCTCTTACTGCTTGTACCTATCCTGTGGGGGTCAGGACTCCATCCAGTAAAGCATGCAAAAACATGCCAAAGTTTAAACTTGAGTACAGTTGCCAGGCAGTGCTTAAATACTTTGTTTTCCTAACCCCTAAATTTATCTGAAAGATAGTATTAAAAACATACATGTAAGAATGATCATAGATTAAGCTAATGAAGAGCAGGCTAGAAAGACCAGGAAGAAACTCAGTACTGATGAGCTGTACTATGTGTCCCTTTCTGGTTTGAAAGCCAGTGGAAGCACATAAAACCATACATTATCGAAGAAAGTAGCACTCTGAGCACATAGTAGTACATTGTATTTAATTAGTGTAGTGAGACCTGTTGGTATCTTGAAAGCCTAATGAGGCATATGGGAGATTGTTCTGTAGTTTCAGCTGCTTTTACTGTTGTGTTATCTTTATTTCACTTTTTTTTTTAACAAGATCTTAAAATTGTAATTGAAAACCCATTCTGCATCCACTGGCATGCACTTATTCACAGAATGCACCTAACTTTGAATAAGAGGCAATATTATTGAGGAGCAGTCTGAAACAAGAAAAGCGCCAAAAGAAATGGTTTATGCACTGATGAGAGCCTCAAGCTGTTTTAACTAAACTCTGTTAGGGCCATAAACCCGGAAAAAAACCAAAGGTATTAAGGGAAGCCTGAGCTGAAAAAAAAATGAAGAATTCAATCAAGATATTTTGTTGCTGTTGTGATTGGAGCAGACTTGTTTCCAAGAAGCCAGGGCAGCTTTCCCTTCTGGAGACAGTAGAGAAGAATTTGTACCATTGACGCTCCCATAACAGTGGCAGCACCTGCCCAAACAAGCAGGTCTTGGCTATAAAACCCCAGGCATTTAGAAACTCTTGCAGGTGCTTGTACAGCTTAAGTTTTACTTTGCTCAGATTTTCCTTACCACAGTGAATTAATTTAGTTGGAGGGCCTACCACCAAACTGAGTCACAGTGCTTACACAGACATTCACAAAGATGGGGTGCTTGGTCATTTGTTCACTGGGGTTTGCATGCAAAATTTATATTTGCTGGAGGGAAGAGGAAACAAGACACAGCACGCTCGCTCCCTTTCCACAGCAGACCCTTTGCTTGTTGCAGGTAGGCAGCTTGCAGTGCACTTGCTCTGTGGCCTTGCCAGCACTGACAAAGCAGCACTGAAGGAGCCTGGCAGCAAATTATTAACTGAAATGATTTGACTTCAATAGATTTTCCAGTCTAAAGCTTTTGACTGCTATTTAGTTTATATTGCAATGGAGAGTTGTTATCGCTCATAGCAATAATGTAATGTCTTTAAGAGGCATCAAAGCCTCTGGGCTTGTGTGGCTGATTTACACTGTAAGGTGTTTCTTTTGTACCTTTACTGTTGCCTTTCTCTTTGAGAGTTTAGTGCAACTGGTTTTGGGTTTTTTTTTAATGGGTTTGCTGATGGTTGTTTATTCCAGATATTTTATATGTATATATCCAGGATGAGGTCTGGCTTGACGCTTTGTACCTTGAGAATGGCAGTGTACAGTCTGTTTTGCTCTTTCTTTCACTACATGTGTCCCAACTGTTAATGTTTTCTTTGTTGCTTCCAGTCTCCTGCTTTGTTACTTCATTGTCCGTAATGTCTCATTTGTTTGGTTTTGATCTATTTCCATTCAATGTACATGCCTGTTTAGAAGATGATTGGAAAGGCTTAACTATATGAACTAGAAGTCATGATGAAGCCCCAAGTGTCTGCAGCAAGACAGTAATAGATGTTTTCTATACTGTTCTTAAATCAGCTGGGCCTAATGTGGAGCATGCTTGCTGGCATCTCTAGCTGGACTCCAGGGTGTCATGGTTTAACCCCAGCTGACAACTAAGCACCACATAGCTGCTAACTCACTCCCCCTGCCTGCAGTGGGATTGTGGGAGAGAACTGGGGAGAAAAAAAGTAAAACCCATGGGTTGCAATAAAGACAGTTCTATAGGTAAAGCAAAAGCCATGCACTCAAGCAAAGGAAACCAAGGAATTAATTCACCACTGTCCATCATCAGGCAGGTGTTCAGCCATCCCCAGGACAGCAGGGCAACATCACAAGTAATGGTTATTTGGGAAGACAAACACCATCACTATGCATATTCCCCCCCACTTGCTTCCTTCTTCCCCCAGCTTTATATGCTGAGCATGACACCATGTGGTGTGGGATATCCCTTTGGTCAGTTGGGATCAGCTGTCCTGGTTGTGTGTCATCTCAGCTTCTTGTGCAACCCCAGCCTGCTCACTGCTGGGATGGTGAGAGGGCAGGAGAGGCCTTGGCGCTCTGTGAGCTCTGCTCAGCAATAATGAAAACATCCCTGTGTTACCATCATTGCTTCCAGCACAAATACAAAACATGGCCCCATACAGCTACTATGAAGAAAATTATCTTTATTCCAGCCAAAACCAGCACATGGGGTTACAAAGGCATTTCTTGCTTTTACAGTTTTAAGTGACCTCCTTCTAATTGTTTAGTTTTATAATTCTGCTGGGGCACGTGAAGGGCTTAACCGCCTCTTCAGCATTACAGGTGTGACATTCTCTCTTAATTTGCTAGTTTTACCTAGTTTATCAGGACTGTGATTTATTGGCCAACTCTTGTGCTGCTGGATAAGCATGATGGTTAGTGCTATTAGTAAAGGGGCTGGGTTTTGAATGGGGGTCCCAACAAAAACAGTTACTGGTTGCTGAGGACTTTATTTCACTTCATTTATGTTTAGAAGACAAATTATAAAAATTCAAAGCAATGCATTCCAGTATCTTTAATGCCATAATTTGACTACCCGTGACTGTAATACTTCAGTGGTAAAATACGGTGCTGTATCATTAGGATGAATAAGAAGGTGCATGAGGAAGTGCAAAGCTGTACAGGCTTTGCTGGAATGAAGTGTATGTGGTACTTGTATGCACTACATCATTGTAAAACTCTGGTGACTCTTGGAGTGCAAGTCAGCTCTACGCTTGTGATTCATTTGTTTCCAACTGCCAATTCTGTGCACCCTTCTTAAAGTCAAGTGTGACCCACTGTCTGGTGGAGAGAAAGGCTGAAGTTGCAAGTGGAACTTGGGAAGAAGTTCACTGTAGTTGCCACTTAGGGAATAAAATAGTCTAAGCAGCTCAATTGTGAGTATGTAGTCCAGCTCCACAGGGAGAAAATGTGCTAGAGAATCATTTGTAAGGCTTTACTCTTAATTCTCCAGTGAATTGTTGTGGAATGACGATTGCAGCAGATGATTTGCTTAGAGCAATAGTGCAGCTTTCTTTGTAGATTACTCAGGTCTGAGTTTTCTGCACTTACTTAAGGACAGCCATTTGCTGGGGTTCAAACACTTTGTAAGCAGCATATAAAGTGTTATAATTATTTTTTTCTCTGCAGAAGTTCGGTACTTAGTTTGTTCTTCATTCAGCAATTGGCCTTTTGTTTGAAAAAGACCCTGACAGTCTGTGATGGGATAACCGCATGCTGCATAAAAAAGCAATGAGGCAAAGCAGAACTGTGCATCACAGTCCTGAGCTGGCCTGAAAGCAGTGTGATGCTCCTGAGCTGGACTGAGCGACAGTCAGCCCCAGGGATTGCACAAGCGTGATCTCACCAGGAGGCTGAGGTTGCCCTGGGTGAGGGTTCTGATCCCCTCTATCCTCTCCTGAGGAAAATCTCCAAGCCTTTTGCTTTGAACAGTGGAAGGAATGAGCATTTTACAGCTATTTGACAGATCCTCAGAATTTGGATTTGTTGCTCTTTAAATTGAAGATTCACTGAAACCAGAACCACGTTTCTGCTGTCTGGACAGTGTGCCAGGGCAAAACCCACCTTCTATCCCAAGTGCCGGTTATGTGGCAGGAACCCACTTGTGTCTTTTCAGCAGAACAGCTGAGCTTTGCAAGAACTGGCTGGAGCTCTGCAGCTGGGCTGGAGCCTGGCCCAACAGCGGGAGCTGTTAATGCCATGACTGAAGCCTTTAATTTAACCCGTTAGCAGCAGTTGTGCTGATTAGTATTGGAGCTGTCCAATGTCACTGTCACACTATTACCCTTCAAAGTACAGCTTGCTGCAGTAGTAATCCCAGAGACCACAGCTTCCATTTGCTGCATCACCGCTTGGGTCATTACTGTTAAGTACTCCCTATATGGCATAAAAGTTTCTAGTCCAATTACTTAAATATATAGAAAATTAGGAATATTTCCATCATTACTTGTGTAGATGGAGATTTCTGTCATGAATGTATAGAAGACAATAATTATGTTTTAATATTGCCAAACAAGAATATTGTGCATCTTCTTTATAAATACACAGAATTGTGCCAAATGTTGCAATGGCCTTCAGTAATAACTTCTCCCTCTGATGGGAACAATTTTCCATGTCGTATTTGAGCCTAAAAAATACAATACGGTGCTTCAGAGCTAATTCGAAATTCCATTTGATGATAGTCATCATGTGATTGCCTGTGATGAAATCTTAAGTAAGGATCTGGCCCAAAACATTAATCAAATATAGGCTTCAATTTCAAAGATAAAGAGAAAATGGCTAATTTAAAATACTCTTTATCAAAGGCAGTTTTTATAGCAGAGAGGATGTATAAATACAGACTAGCAATTTGTGGGCTAATCCTTTTTTTGCATTAATATGGCTACTTTGTTTTCAGTTCTCTTTCAAGAACTGAAAACAATTAATTCAAGAAATTAATTTCTCCTTTTCTTTCTAGGAGACTTTGAAGTCAGCATCCAACCATCCACCTTTGCCTTTCTTCCGTCACCCCCTCACATTCCTGGAATGTATTTATGCAAGTTGGGAGCAAGCAGTTCAGGCCTAGCTCTAGGGAATGAATTCATATTATTTATCTTAATTTTCAGGTGTTAAGGTTCACATACCTACATAGTACACAAAACCAGTTTGATTTCAAGTTAAATGTCAATTCTGCTTCCTAAACTGGTAGAAAAGTCAGATTTAAAAAAAAAAAAACCAACATAAGTACAACTTTTCCTAGTCTGACCAGTTTCTTTCCTGCTTTAAATGAGCCTTCTCTAAAAGGAACCTGAAAGAAACTGCTTCTTCAGAATGTGCTTATTGTAATAAAAAAGATGTTAGCAAAGAGGCAGTTCCCCAGATGCTGGCAGAAGTTTGTCTGATGCAATTTTTGTTCAAAACCTTTTCTCATCTGTATTTCTTCTGTTTCCACTGTCAAAGCAGCTGAAATGGGAGTCAGACCCCACCAGTCCTCCATGTTCATAAGTTTGTATGAAATACACAGCATATATAATGTTTTTACACTTTCTTGACTGGTGTCTTCTCATGAAATAATGAATATAGGAATCAGGAAGGGGGATGGGATTAAAAGCATGAAACTGGAAGTGCAAATCAGCAGGAAAGGCCTACTGAGTCTTGAACACTGAGGATGGATGGATTGAAAGCTGGGTTGCAAGACTTTCTGCTGATGAAGGCCTGAGTTCAGGATGTCTGCATTTTTGACTTCACAGCTGGTTGATGTTTTTAACATCTGAGAGAGGAAAAAAGATGTACACTTCTACTGCCAGTTGGAAAGCAAGAATCCATTTTGCCAAATGTTTAAAGCTTTGACATAATTCTTTTTTCACAAAAGGATGCAGCAGGAAGTTCTTTAAAGTTCTTGATGGAAAGATGAGAAAAACAGTAACTATGCATGTGGGCACAGCGTCATGATAAGGCTGCATGCCGGGGATGCAGGGTAATGTGGCTCAGTTAAACTCTCTGCTACATGTTCTATTGCCACTTTTCCTGTTTCTGTACAAAATTCTTTCACTTCTCTAAAAAAAAAAAACAACCAAACAAAATAAAATAAGAATCCATTTCCTGAGCAGTAATGCTAAAACTTTAATAAATTCTGTGCTGGGTGGGAGAAAGTCTTAGATCTGCCCACAGTGCTGCTGAGTTTGGGTTTGCCCACCACAGCTAAAAGAGCCAACAAAAAGAGTTGGATCTCTCTCATATATATACTTGGGTTTTGTTTTGACTCTCTGTAATGTGAGGTGTGTCAAGTAAAAGAAACAGAACTGTCTAATTTTACTGCCATAGCCAATTTCACATTACAGTGGCTGTAATGGTGGAAGTTTCTGACACAAAATGCACTGTACGTTGTCAGTTTGACATACATTAGGAAAAAAAAATAAGTGTGATGAAAGTTTTAAACTAAAATATGCTTTGTTTCATATGGGATAATTTCAGTGACTTTTGCTTTGTCTATCTGCTTTTCAACAAAGTAAAACAAGCCACTGCTTTCCCAGGATTAAATTAATGCAAAGTTCTGTTTGTGTCTCCCTGAAATTCACTGGGACTTCATTGCTGATACTCCATGCATCTGTGGTAATAGTAAAAAAAAAAAAAGAAGAAAAATAACAAGTATGCGATTTCCTTAATAAGTAGTACTTGCTTCTGATTTACCTACTCCTGAATTTCACCAGGGTTTTTAAGGCCTTCGTAAATCAAAGTAGTTCATATTTTCCACTATAAATCTTCTGAATAATTCATTAGTAACTTATTGTTTGGTGCAGCAGAAGTGAAAACAACAGAGTTTTTAAATGTTTGCTAGCACAATAACTGATGATGCCAAAGGGAGTATAATTGCAGGTGTTCATTGGTATTAGAGTAACAACCCATTTCACAAGAATCCCTGAGCTTTGAGTGTATTGATTGATTCAGTGTGAATGCTTCCATTCATTTGCAGTCTAGATCTTTTGAAATTTCACATACTGGAGGCACAAATATCTGTATGTAGGTGCGCAAAACCAGTATCAGTACAAATACGACACAGAGTAGACGTGGGTTAGCCTCTTTCCATGGTACATCTGAAAGGATTTATATCATGGCTTTAAAAGTTTCCTGGAGGCATTGGTCTTACCCCTTTCTCCTTCCTTGCCACTTTTCAAAAAGAAAATACATCTTTTCTTGTTCTTGAAAGTATTGAAGACAATTTGAGAAAAAGGCAAATAAGCTTAATACAAACATAGTACAGCTCTGTGTGCATGTAAATGAAAAGCTAGTGAGAGCTGAAAAGTGTTTCATATAAGGAAGTAGAGAACATCACTGATCCTGAGGAGTGTGTATACTGAATTTGAAAAGCACATAAAAACAACAGGATCATCAATATTCAGGAAGAAGTTTGACATAATTCTGCCATGGCTTTCAAGGCAAGGAGCTGCTTGTGGTTATTTTTGTCTAATCAGTGGTGTTTCACCTCAAAACCATCTATATTCCTGGCCCTGCAGTTCCAAGGAAGCAAGGTACACGGTGGTGGTAGGGGGGACATGTTGTTCAGAGAGGTGCTGACTTCCTAAGTAATTAAGGATATGGGTTCAAGTGGTGTCTGAGGCCAAGGTGCCCACAAGCTGCCATCACCTTCCTTGCTGGAGCACCAGTGGCTGGGCAGGAATCTGTACTTGGCTGACCAGACTGTTCCTACTCTAAAGAACACTGTAACAAACTACTGTTTGTTTGTTTGTTTGTTCCTTTTTCTTCTTTCCTCTTGTCATTTTCCCACAGGCTAAAGCCCTCTTTGGTGGTGACTCTTTCCTGGGCCCCTTGCTTTGAGCAGTGGCCAGTTGGGCCTTGAGTCACACCTCCCTCACCTGTATCACATCCTGAGCCCTTTCTGGCTTCATATTTAGCCATTCTTTGTGTGGTTTGTTTGGGTTTTTTTCATCCCTCTGAAACTTTACAGCTCTTCCTGATGGCACAAACACCCTCACTATCTTAAAGTCCTCCCTAGAAATGCATCATTATTTCTCCTCACAAAAGTTCTTTTTGATCTTACTTGTACAATAAAAGTCAATGCTGACAGACCTGAAGAGATTTAGGCAAAGACAGCAGGTCTTGCTCATCCTGTTTATACCAACAAGAGCTCCAGTATAGATGCAGTTATGCCAGCACAAGAGTACTTTACTATTTTACCATTTAGGTAATGGGTGTAAAATACGTCAATCAGAGACTTGCTGTGTCCCAGTTGCATATATACACCTTTATATTAATATGGTTTTAGCTCAGAAACAACTGCTGTAGTTTTGGGCCTGCTTCATCTTGTTTGGAAAATTGATTGGAAGGTATTTGATTTCCCCACTGCAGAACACTGTGTTTCTGTATCGACTTTCCTTTCTCTGAAGCCCTTTGCTGTTGTTTTTTGTCTTTGTGCTGTAATTTCACTGGATTCAGCCTCCAATTGTTACAATTGGATTTATGAGCTATCACTGCCTTGCTTTTTGGTGTTACAGGGCTTTACAAAAGCTGCAGTTTCTTCGTAATTGCTAATGAATTATGTTTTTCAAAATCATTGTGGAATGATTTTCAGCCCCTGTGCCTTCCAGCCTTAGTGTTGAATGCAATGTATTTGAGATGGACAAAAAACTGCTCCTGTTTTTATTCTTGGCAGAGGGGAGGGAGAGTGTCTAAAACTTCCCCCATGACATGTTACGTTCAATAGATTTCAGCACTTGCGACAAGCTGAGAGGCATGACTTTTCCTTCCTATGTAATACTAAAAATCAGACATAGGAGTGCTGTAGCAGTGTATTCTCTCTGAAGCTGCTTTTCATCAGAAGTTAAGCTAAGTGTTTACCTACATCTGCACTGCTGTCTGAGGCACTGAGAGACTGTCACCATTATTTCATGTGCAGAAGTATTTATTGCTTGAAATGCCATTTTTTAAACCATTTTTTCCCACATAGCTCATTTTTTTGATCCAGAATTTTGCTGCTGCTGCTGCAGGATGTTATCATTTAGCATTTCAGCTGTGGCTTGAATGTGCAGGAGTAATGGAGCAGAAAGACTTCACTCTTCACTGAAACGGCTAAGGGGATGGTTCAGAGGTTGTGGTTTGAGACTCAAAATGGAACTTTTGCTAATCTGTACCACTAGAAACTCACTGAGCTGGTTAATTCCTTCAAGTACTTGCTGAGGTGGTTGTCAAAGGTATAGGTCTTTTTTATGTCTTTATCATTACCTGTGACCCATACCTGGTGACTTGTAGGCAGTTTCCATTGCACACTGCATACCTGTGCTGTCTCTGCACAGGGCTACCCTTCACCTTCTCCAGAAGCACGGCAGAGGCTGAAAATGTGTCTGGTGGAGGTCTCTGGGAAGCACGATTGCTTTCAAAATAAACTCTAAAAGACCTTCAGTGCTCGGGCTATCTTTCAGACATAACTTTGCTTAATCATTTCAGAAGCTACAGTAGAACTGATCTGTGAGCATCTGTGGAATTTCACTGGGCTTGGTCCAGGCTCTGCTCGACTAGAGGAGTGTTGTTGGATCTGTCAGTAAGTGAATGTGGTCAGCTTTTCATGCTGGCTTCCACTCAAGGATTTAATTTCCCTTTTTTTGTGCTATAAAATCAGCAAACCAGATACACAGAAAATGCATGGTCGGGCAAAATCCTCCAGTAGGGCACTGACCCTGTGTCAACCTCATATAGTAGCAAACACATGGCTGCAAGCTGTCCTGTGCCCTCCTGGCTGTTGTGGCCAGCAATGCAAGCTGAGTCACTCCAGTGATGACAGGGTAGGTAGGTCCTCTCTACTCCAGGTCTTGCAGACATTCTGGGTGGGCTAATCCAACACTGCTTCATAGCAGTCAGTGCTAATTTCCTGTTTAGTATTAAAAGGCTTCATTTCCAGAAAATCGTGTCTAATTTTCTTCTATTAAATCTTAAGAACATTTTGTCACCCTTTTTGTAAACAAAGGGCATAGGAAGTACAATTTCACAGAGATAAGAGATTTGCATGTAGGCTGAGGAATGCATGAACCAAAAGACTTCCAGAACTGAGCAATAAATTCATGTCCTTTTGTTTTATCTTTTTAAAGTGTGTATACTACTGTAGTTGCTTTCTCAGCTACAATGGCTTTTTGGTTACAGTATTGACTTGCAGTAACTTCACTAGAGGTAGGACTGGCTGAGAATAAAACAGCTGTAAGTAGGTTCCCCTGTGGTTTCACATGCAGATCAACCAGCAAAGTGTACTGACAACTATGATTTCTTCCTTCATTCAAATTGGAGTTTTCCCATTGGCTTCAGCTGGACTTGTTACTAGAATGTGCCTTTTAGGCAGCTGGCTTGCAATCTTAAATTACATACCACTAGTGGGGCTTGCCTCATCTAACTTGAGGCAGCTGAAACCCATCAGGTGAGTATTTCTGTAAGAGTTCCTGTCTCTGTACATTGAGTGCAAAGGGAATCTGGATAACCAAGTCCTGAGGTAGATGGTTATATCCTTGATGTTTGAAGGAAGACGATTTAAACTCTATCCTGTTGACAAATTTCTGTGTGAGAAACTGGCCTTGCTGACATATGTCTGAATCCTCTCAGTATTCTTAGCTCAGAGAATGCCCTTTTTATGTCAGATTTTCCCTGTTTGTTCTTCCTGAAGGTAAATTCTGGCAAATTGCACTTCTTGTCTAACAAATTTTGTGATGACCTAGTGAAAATAATACATTCCTCTTTCTATTTTGTCTTGAATCATTTCAGTCTGGCAGTTTTACCTTATCCTATATTCTCCAGTGTTTTACTGGCGTATTTCAAAATTTATCCTTAAAGTATTTCCTTCTGGAGAGTTCTATGTTTCCCATTTGAATGTTAGAAGTAGTCCTAGGTTCTGTTACCCTGTTTCTTATACCCTTTTTCTCCTTTGCATATTTCTTCTCTTTAACATTTGGCTATTTCATTAACCTGACATTTGTTCTGTTTTAGGAGAAACCTGATGCCAGTCCCACATCGTTACAGCTGCGATCCCAGATTGAGGTACACACTTTGATTTTGACAATCCATTTTTGTTTGTTTGTTCTTCAATTTGATATTCTGCATGAAATTGATAAAGGCTGCTCTTGTGTCTGCTCTCACTACTGTGTGCCTTATCTTGCAGGAGTCACTTGGTCTCAGCAGTACTGCGTCAACACCTGACACTGAAAGAAAGTAAGTCCCAGGAGGGGAGAGGAAATTTGATACATTTTCTTTCCCCCTTAAGTAAACTCCTTTTAGATTGCATTGGTGTTTCAAGATTTCAGATCATGCAGCTATTAATGAAACCTGTTTTGGAACCTGTTCCTTATCTCATTCTCTTTTTGGCCTTTTGTTGTTTTGGGGATTTAGATCAAGGGAGTTATCTTTTCTCCCCTCCATGAGTGCTTGGGATGTGCATTCACCAAAATGAGTGGCAGTCATTTTTGAGCAACATTCCTGATCTCACATTCTCTGCAAATGAAGCCTGCTTAAAAAATAATTTCTGTGACTAGACCTAAATGGAGCCAAAAAAAGATAGGCAAGGGGAAAGGAGAATTACAGACTTAAATCACTTTCCTTTTCCTGTGCACTCCTGGGCTTGTAGCTGTGCTTTTGAAGAAGGTGCCAGTGAAATGAAGTATTTAAAACTAAGTTAAAAGGAGCTTTAATTTTAGTAGTCCTTCATAAAAACCTCTCTGTGAGGACTGAGAGAGTTTCTGTTTACTGTCACCTCCTGCTGCAATGCGTGTGCTTGTTTTCTGCGCCTCCTTCCTTTGATCGCAGGATCTCAGATCCCTACTGCTAAGGGCAACGTGCAGCAGTGCATGAAGACAACTGACACTGCATTTCCTATTGTCTACACTTCATGAGGTAGTGCCAGCTGGCCTGGTTCTGAGGGAGTATATGGAATTCAGTCATGATGTGACACGCTTTTGTAAGGTTTTATAATCCCACATTTTCATATCTTCTAGTGATTCAACACTGGATTGCAATAGGTAAAAGGTGGTAAGAAATGACTGCCCTTGCTGTTGCTAGTTAAATAGGAGTGTCAGTCCCAGATGTAGCTGTGGTGGGTGCTACCTCAATATGTGCGTGCAAACGTGGGACTCGTCTGAGTGCCAGCCATGTAGGAGTCAATTGTATGGTAGGAACAGCTGCTTAAGGGCTTCCTGTGGGATTGTCTGAAAGCTGGTTCATGCTGAAGATCTTGGAAGGCATTAAATTATCTTTCAGAGGTTCCTTCATTACTCAGAGAAAACAGTGATGGTTTGCTTGAGGTAGATGCTCATTTTCAAAACATCTGAGGGCAGATAAGGCGGATTTTACCTTGGATACCATCATGGGACCCATGTTACATGCTATTAACATTGAAAGCCTAGAAGGCCTAGAGTTTAAAAGCAGTGCTTCAGATATTGAAACAAGGATAACTCCCTGTATAAAATTCTAATGAGATCAGAAGTGACAAGTGGATGGGGAACATTATAAGAACTGTATTCTGTGGAGTGAGCCTCTAAGGTTGTCCTGTAATCATAATACTTTTCTCTCAGTCTCAAAGCACTTCCCCATGGGTAAATGTCATCATCCCTCCTCAGGTAATAATACGATAAAGATCTCACAGTAGAACAGCACACAACTGGGAATTAACTCCTCTTGCAGGTTCTAGCCAGCTTCCTAAATTGTGTGTCTGTGTAGGTGTTGTACCATAAATGAGTGAGAAGATGCTGCCTTACAAAAACATATTCTGAGCAACTCTGCCCTGCAAGAGCCCATTTACCTCATGAAAAGGAAATCAGCCTTGTTACCTTGTTTCACCTGGAAGGGATCTGTGATTTTTGAACCTTTCCAGAATTGAAGTGTCCTGTTTGAGGATTTGTCTGTCAGTTGAAGGGTGTACATGATGAACCTGACCATATATGTGAAACTGGTGCAGGACAGGTTGTATAAAATATATGTGCAATAGGAAACAAGGGGCAAGGTGTTGAAAATAATTGATGATATTTACTTAATACCATAGAGATTATTCAAAACTGAAATTAAACAGGCCTGTGCTTACGAGTGGCAGCCTGCATGTCAATGCTGGTTTCATCCCTGTATCTTGAAGAGCCAACTTGGCAGGGAATGCCTCTTCCAGGAAGGCAGAGTTTATAAAATTGATCTGCACAAAACAACCGCATCAAGTATATCCAGTACATCTGTACTTGCTACTAACATGTTGAATTTAATGGTTTTCAGGGGAGGGCAGTGTGTTGGCCCTAGGGGGTTGTTTGGGGTTCAGTGTTTAGTTTATGGCTTTAGTCTGAATATGCTGTGTGGGCATGCTACGAGACAGGAAAGTTTGTCCTGTTGCTGCTTTTGTGGCCCTCTCATGCTGCATGAAGGATCCAGGGTAAATATTTTACAAAACTTCTTTTGTTATGAGAAGACTCCAGTTTGCCAAACCTGAAACTGAGTGCAGATGTGCATTAGTTTCTGATATTCACAAAGAGATCAGGGGGCAAAAGGAAAGATTTATGCCAAAATAGCCATCCAGGTTTTCAGGAGCTGGAAAATCTGTTGTTGTGAGTACTCTTCCAAAACCTGAGTTAAGAGCTTGCCCAAGAAAACTTGTATGTCTGCATATTGAAAATACATTTTCTCATGGTAAGGTGAAGTGAGTTGTTTCTGGTCTGATGTTCTGTGTGGGTTGCTTCAGAAAGTAAAAGCAGTCTCAAGCTGAAACCCATGTTGGGATAGGGAGGAGAGGACAAGTGGCAGGATGGAGCATGGTTGCTCTTGGTAGCTCCCTTGCCCAGTGTGGCTGCCTGCACACCCTGCAGCTTAACACTACCAAGGTCTAAAGTTTTAAAGTAACACACCTAGGTAGTTGTTTAATTTTGCTAGATTTAAGAGATTCCAGATAGAAGGAGCCTTTGAGGGAGTCTGGAAGAAGCTATGTTTGCTTTAACATGCTTTGATTTTTCCTTTTCTGTGGTGCCCAACTGAAGAGAGAGCCTGACAACCTCCGCTGTACACCACACTGAAAACAGATTAGCCTTGGTGCTCTGTGGTAGGAAAAAACCCTGTTTGTGTGGACAGGCAGCATATGTTCGGTCTTGCTTTGAGTCTTACTAACTAACTAACTAAACCTTCTGCCCAGTCTGTACAAAGCCAGTGTGAAATTAGTTGCTGCTCTCAGTCCAACAAGTTGCTCAACAAGTATCTGCCTAGTGGGTGATACACTCTAACACAAGAGCAGCTGTAGTGCCTGGAAAGAGGCAAAAGGGGTTAAACAAGCCTGGAGGCAAGAGTTGCTTGTCACTCCAAGTCATTGTTCCCCCAAACAACATTTGGAGCAATATTACCTTCCTTTATTGCTGACAACACTGCTCCTGTTAATTTAGATGAAGCTATGGAATACTGCAGATGTGAACCTGCTCTATGCATTATAAATGCTCTACCAAAGATGGTTTTCATTCAATTGATTCTGACAAAGAGAGAGAAATCTTCCCTGTAGCGGAGGCCTCTAAGATTTATGTGAATAGCAGCAAGGGTACTGATGTGGCCTGAAAAGCTATTCGTAAACAACAGAAAACAAAGTCATGTTTGTTCAAGCTTTGCCTCACAATCACTGTGATTTATTTTTTTTATTTTGGCTGTACTGGAGTTGCTTCTGTAAATTTGAAACAGTTGGTTAGGCTTCTGAATCACATAATGTTTAGCAAATAGCACAAAGCTTGGAATGAGACATTTGTAGCTTTCTTCTCTTAATAATACATTTCATTTCCCTCTGCCCTTTTCAAGATTCCTATCATTTAAACTGCAGTCTTGCTGTCAGTTGTGGTGCTGGTGTAACTTTGCACATTCTTGGTGTGTCTTCACTGAAGTGGCAACAGCATCTTGAACGCTGGTTTTTAAATAAAAATCTCTGCAGGTGTTCCTATATAGACACACTGACTTCTAATTTGCTAGAAGAATTATTAGTGTAATACACAGTAAATGTGTTCTTAGGAGTTAGTATGGCTTCTTTAGACCCATACCATGTTGAGCCTGGGATGTATTGTATATACAATCCCTATTATTTCCAAGAGATGGCAACACCCCAAGGATGTTTACTCAGGCAGGGGACTGAGAGGGTTTTCTCATAATTGTAAATAGAGAATGTAAAACAATGTAATCTAGCTTTTAGCCTGTTCCCATTTTTGACCATTCAAGTCTACATGACAGACTGATGAGCTTTGCATGTTTGCCAGGAAATCCAGGTTAAACCCAGTCCGCTGAACTTAAGCTTCTGCATCCTGACTCTCATCCTGTTTTTAGAACTGGGGATGTTGCAGAGGGGAAGTTGTGTGTTTTCCCTCTTGGGAAATAGATCTCTTTGCTGTCACTATTTGCTCCAGCAGTGTCTGGGCAAGTTTCAAATGTGGTATATCAGAGAACTGCCTGGAAAGAGGTGGAAGTGGGTGAGACACAAGAGCACTGCATACAGATAGGATGGGATACAGTCACCCCTGTATACTCATTTTTCTTTGCAGCTGCTAGAGAAAGGTAGGACAAAACAAACCTATGAGGTAACATGGCTATGGCTGCGTCTGGTGTTTCACAGGCATTTCCACCACCTTCATGTGGAAGTGGGTATTACGAATTGACACCTCCTGTGTGAATTACCTGCTGTTTCTTGCTCTGTTCCGCTCAAGCATGCTCCTGACCAAGTAAATGGTCATATTTCATATTTAGCACCACAATTCATCAGGCTGTTCTTCTCAGCCTGCGGCACAGCACAGTTAAGCGTTCTCAACCCCTGTGTTCCTCAGGACCTAAATCCCAGACTCTGCCAGAGCAGGGAGCTGAGCAGAAACAGACTTGTCAAGCGGAAGTTGCTGAAGAGCATGCACGTGTGGGGTGCTGGCAGCACAGGGCAGCATTGCTCAGGGGCTTTGCATTCCCCTGGCATGGGGAAGCTGCTGTGCCTCTGGCAGCTGTGTCCTTAACTCCCTGATTCAGCTGCTCCCACAAATGAATGTCTCTGTCATACTCTCTGTGCATGCAGGATGTATATCTTAAACTGAGCCCCTCACATGCTGAGTTCGTGCAGTTTGGCAGATCTCTGATGGCTTGTTGGGAATATCAGAGAGGGAGCTGTGGGCTGCTTGGGCATTACAGCTTTCTCTGAGGTTGGTAGCAGGCAACCAGTGAGGCCAGAATACAAGTGGCTGCTATCTGCGTGCTGTTGTCTCTGCAGGAGGGACTCTTGACTGAATCTGTTCTTAAGGATTTTCTGCAATGGATGTCCTGTAGTATAGTCGGTTACTGTCCTGTGGTATAAACTTGAACTCCAAATCACCCTAAGGCTATATGAGGCCCTGCAGTTCAGTGTTCCCATCTTCCACAGTGATTTTCAGTGAAAGCAGCAGTCTCTTTAAAAACAGGCTTCATTTTGTGAAAGGTTTTATGCAAGCCTCAGTTCTGTCCCCTTTGGTACACTGATCTACTGGTGTTTGCCATGATTTTAACACTAGATTTGCTAATCTTCTGCAGGTCCAAGTTTGAATGCAAGAGGTTATTAAATCATCCCTCCAGGTCATGGATGAGGGGCTTAAATTTTATCATGTTCGATTCTGGCAACTTCTCAAGGTGTCCAGATTAACTTTGGCAGGTATTTGTAAGCTCATCTACAAAGAAATAGGAGAGTGGAGCTGACAGAGGATGTGAGGCAGAGAGGGGCAGAAACTGAGAACAAGAAAGCAGAAAACAAGCAGAGTCTCCAAACTGAGGATGCTAAAGTCCACACTTAAATACTAATCGAATAAATTGTTTTCTTTGAGTAGCTGAAAATGGAGGGAAATATTGGAAGAAAAAGAAGAGCTTGCTCTTGAGATGTCTGCGTTTAAGATACTTTCTTTTTTTCCCCCCGTGCTTGCAGGAATCAAAAAGAATCAGTGAATGTGTACAGCCGTGTTTTCACTTGTTTGAGGCCTGATTTAGTCAATGCCAAATTATTCATGCTGCCTTTAAACAGCCTTCTCAAGAGAAGTAGGGCAGGAAACTCCCACAATAACCCACACAATGGGAGTGAGAGGACAGCCAAACGCCACCCCGGACACGTGAGAAGGGAAACCAGTGTGCCTTTGAGCAGCTGGAAGAAGATTCCAAGCTGGTTAATTTTATACGAGGAAGCATGAAGGGCGCCTTTCACAAGAAGGGCCGACTTGTCGCAGCTAGTCGACACAGCATGTAGTGAGCAATGCATTCAGAACAGGGGTGTGTTGCGTGCAGTATGTTGGGCCCTGCTCTTTGGTGTTGAGTTTTCAGCTGGCAATTATCTGCCTCCTGGCTGGGACCAACCAGTCACTTACTAAATACATGGTGTAGCCCCATCTGCCTGCTGCCAGTCACCCAACTGAACCTGTGGGACTGGCGTGGTGGCTTCCGTTCTGGTGGTGGTAGAAAATGCATGTATGCATGCATAGCCCACAAGTAGCTCAGTGTTTGTTTCCACTGAGAAAGTTTTGACCTGGTTAAAGAGCCATTGCTATGGAAACCTAATGAGAAGATAATTGAATGAAGCATCTTTACTTTCCATCCCTTTCTCACACTGGTGCCAGCAAGGTCAGAGCCTTACAGGCCTGCTTTCTCTTCAGGTTCATGCAAATTTGATAAAAATACCAAAGTCCTGTTTTCTTCTCTGTGCCAGCTCCAGTTAGATAAATTATCTTATATTCAGTCAGGAGCAGTTACAAGTCTGTCAGTTTTTCATACTAATTATGCGACTGGGCCATTTCTAATGCACATGGATAACCAAATGGCTTTGCAACAGAGCCAGCATGGACTTTTGCATCAGTTTATTCACCACTATGAGTGTGCATAATGTTTGTAGATTGAAAATCTCATCCCAAGCATTTTCCTCAGTGGGCTATAAATAGTGATTGGGAAGGAATAAGAGGGCCACTATCAGTTTGTTGAAGATCATAATAGTTGTGGTTTCATTATCAGATGGTGCTATGCACCTGTGAGTTTTATGGTTCATAAATGAGATGTGGCCATGTGTTAAAGCACATCTGCACTTAAAATACTTAGTGTTGAAACAAAAACCCGTCAGAAATCCCATCATTTTCAGTTCCCATGTTTGTTCTGTTTGGAGAATAATGAGCTTTCAAAAATCAACAGGCACATTCATGAAAGCAGCACATGGTGTCATTTGTTTCCTTTCCCAGTTCAGGGGTGTACCAGCACATTCACATCTCAGGGCACATATGACTGTGCCCCTTGTAAACTGAACTGCTCTGTATGTGAGATAAGCCCCAGTGTTTTCTGTCTGAGATCAGAATCAGTCCAGAGTTAGCAGGGAAAGCTGTAGCCTAATAGTTCAATGCAGCCTAGTTAAAACACATCTTAATAATTAGATACACTCACAATTGGCTTGTGGTGCAAAAGTGTGCACTGGTTCTTCTTTGCACTCCATGTTTTAGAGCCCATCTCCAGGATTCAGGGATTAATATATAAATGGAAGGGTTTGCTTAGGTATATCACAAGGTCATCCCCACTGTAGCACTTTATAGAAAGGTAAAATCAAAGACTGCTTGGGATGCCTGGCTTTGCCATTGTTTGTACAAACCCACAGGCTGCAAAAGGAAAGACAGAAGTGCCCTCCAGAGGCAGTCGTCAAGTCCAGGTCTTTCTTGTCAAAGACTTCTGGTCTGGTCTCTGTCTTTCAATAACCCTCTTAAACGCAGTTAGTTTGTAAAGCTGCCCTCCCTTTCTCTACCTACGGTTGGAAGTTTGTCCAAATAGTTAGAAAATATTAAATCCTTTTTTTCTTTTTTTTACCCAGCTTATGTCTTCTTGTTCCTGTGTCTGACTTAGTAATAGGCAGTAATTTTGCAGCTTTCAATTTGGACAGACTGAACAGGTACAACTTTTCTAGCTTTCTCTCATAATACAAGCTGTCTGGTTCTCTGACTGTTCTAACAGTTTTTCTCTTTACTGCTTCAGGTTTGAATTTGTCTTTCTTGAGCCTGAGTAATGACAGTTGTACAGCTATTCCCATATGTACTCATGCTTTGTACTGCCATTGGAATTTCCCATCCTTGTGCCTTTTAGGATTAACATGTTGAGTTTTATCTCAGTCATCCTTTTTCACTTGGTTTATCCCCAGATACTCTGTCATTTGTAAACTCCAGTGTTTGAAAGACTGACTTCTGTATGAGTCCTGTTTGTGTACTTGCATGTTTTAGTGTTGAATGTAAACTCATTTTTGTTAAGCCTGTTTTTCTAAGCAGCTGGTTTCCTGGTCTCCACTCTGGCTGTTGCTACTAAATTTTGCGTTACTGATCACTGAGTGGTCTGATGTCATTTACTAAACCCCACTGAAACTCATCATCTCTCTAAGACAGTAGTATTTGCTTACTCCCAGAAGTAGCTTCATTTTTAGACTATCTATTACACTCCCCCCCCCCCCCCTTTTTTTTTTTTTTTCAAATTATACTTTTTTTTTTTTTTTTTGAAATCATGTAAGGTTGATAAAAAAAAAAAAAACAAAAAACACACTTTTCTCCT